>ML778041.1:1248884-1259723 GCA_009831015.1 Picea engelmannii
GGGTCATGCTGATAACGATGTTAACCTCCCTTCCTTGAATAATCCCCTTTAATGTAAATAACCCATAAGTTGAAATGCGACATCCTTCATAAGAAAATCTTCCATTCGTCATTTTAGACTCCATTTTGTTTTTCGTTGCAAATTTACGGTAAATAATAATTTTTTTATTATTATTTTTTTTATATAGAATAGACTTAGAATATAATAAAATATTCTTCTTTTAATTCCACTAAGCAATTTGATTTTATTCTTGTATATTTAAATGATAAATGCTTATAACCTTCACCTTTTTATAACTCCTTGAGTATGTAAATTACTTTTCTTCACCTTCTGAAAAAAAAAATTGTCTTTGATATTGGCTTCGCAAATTTAGAAATACTTCTAAATTTTTTTAAACACTTCTTTAATAAATCAATACAAATTTTTATTTTTTACTTTCCCTCACTTGCTTTTATAATGTTCTCTCCCACCTTTACTGAGCCTTCACTTTCTTTTACTTCCTTAATAGAAACCTTTTTCTTATAATTCTTAAGTATATAACCCTCCTTTTTGGTATATAATTACTTAGAGTCTTTGTAATTGTTGATCAACTTTGATATCTTATGAGCAAATATTCTCATGTCACTTATTAAAGTACCTCCTTTTATATCTGTGGTTCCACTAATTAATCGTGCACCCTCAAAAAGACGACTGTCTTTTGTTAATCTCCACGAACCGACAGCTGATGGCTGAAACGACGGCGGTACGGTTTATGAATTCAATTGACTGTATGGACGTGGTGATATGGACTGGTATGGCAACAATTTTCTTAGTTCCGATTGTACGGACGGGATGATAATAATTTTAATGTGTTGGCTGCTGTACAGACGGGCCAACAGCTTTAAATTTTTTCCAAACGATACATGTACGGTGGACAGTACGGCGATAACGTCTGAAAAATTGGTTAATGTAGGGCTGTGAATTGTATGCTGGCTGACCCCTTTTTTGTCTAGGAATCATATAATCTGCACGATGCTTAATAACTACGATAGCGGTCAATGCGACTAACCCACGAATTTATGGCTCTGTTCCTACAAAAATGACAGCCCTATACATACACGAAATATTACATGTAGGTGGCCAGATTTTTTTTTTTTTTGTAACAGTTCAACCTACAACAATATAGCCTTGACACAATTTTCTTTTCTTAAAATTGATAACTAGCAGCAGAATTATATTGTTTATCGGTTCTTCTTGTGCCACGATTCCTCCTACAATACTGTAGCTTCAACGATCGCTATGGTGATGACTCAAATGGTTAATTTTTCGTTGAAAAAAAAAATTCTGAATTGGGAATGAGCAGATTTCTTCGTCTCTCTTTTGTTTTCTTGATATCTAGTTCTTATCTTTTCTCAAATCTCAGCGGAATACTATTTTTTTTATGACCAAAGGTCAGATTTTTTTTTTTATGACCAAAGGTCAGATTGTGGTCAAAGACCAGAAAATTTAGAGAAAATCTGGTTGATAATCATGTGGCCAAGGGTCGGCCTGTGGTCAAAAGACCTAAAGATATCAGAGAAACTTTGAATATTTGAGTGGCCAAAGGCCTGCAATGATGTTTGCCAATGGCAAAATTTTGACCAAGGGTCTTGTGGCCAAAAGCCAGGATCAGTCTTGCTCTGATAAAGAGATTGGCCAAAGGCCAGGATCAGAAAACGAAGCTCTGATACCAAATGAGACGAACAAAGTTCGCTCACACAAGAATTATCCAAAATACTTGGAATATAACAAAATAATCCATGTAGGAATAATGTATAAAATATGAATAGATGAGATGAGATACAACTAAGAATGAGGGCTCGTTTATAATATATATACCCATGCAGGGGTGCCCTTAATCAATAGTCATGTCATTTGAGACATGTCCTTTCATTATTAATAGTTATTATTTATTAATTAATTATTATGTTATGAATATCTATTTATATGTATATTTATGTTCATAACAGACTCTGGGCCTTAAGTAAATTAATAGATGTTCAGAAGAAGGAATTGAGGAGGAGGGAAATCCTAACCTACAGAAGAAAAAATGCTTCAGCCACTCCATCATAGTGGACGGTGCAACCATTTCTTGTGGGGGTGCAACTAGCTATAAAGGCGCATTTGTGGAGGGTGCACTTGTGGGTGAGGCCTTAGCTTGTGGTGAGTGGTGGATCCAAGAGGGGCGCTTCATCTGAGTAGGAGGGCACAAGAATCCACTTATCAGGCAAAGACTTCATCAAGGGCGCAAGCATTCTCTAGCAGGCACAAAGGAAAGGGGGCGCACTATTGCACTAGGGGTGCATTTCCCAAGATGAACTCCATTGCTGAGCTTGAGATGAGCTAGCATTTGTATCAGGTTCTTCTTATGTTATTACCTTTTGTACAGTTGCTTTGAGATCTCTATATATACATCTATCTCCAAACTGGTTTTCCCCGAGGGGTTTTGTCCAGGGTCATGTTGACCAAAAACTTATGAGTTCAGTTTTCATGTGTGCTTAGTTATTTATCAGCTGTAAATTAGTTAAAAGATCTAGAGGAATATTTTATGTTTTAAGGTAAATGCATGTGCTAACATCAGTTACGAAAACACTTGCAAGGGCACCTTAAAATTAAAAGAACATCCAATCATAAGTTTGAATGCAGATTTGAGGCAGAGAAATATCAGATCTGTTTGCTGTCCTAAAACAGCAGCAAGGACAGTTCTGGAACCTTAAACATAGAGCCCAACAACAGGTCAAAGACAGACCTGTTGGGCAGCCTTTTAGTACGTTAAGGGACAAAGGAGGAACAAGAATTCTTACCACTAGAACTCAGGGGTAGGATTTATGCACCAAATGGGTCATTAGAGCCATTGAGGGCCATGTTGCTTGGAAAAGCTTTCTGAGAAATTGTATCACCTCAGGAGCTCGATATGGCCAGAAAGTGTGGAGCAATCTCAATTTGCAGACTCTCTTGATCGCTCCAACCCCAGTCAAGGTGAAGGGGACTTTTGTTTCTAAGAGTATTTGGCAGGCTTGGGAGGCCATTAAACATAAGCTAGTCTGGAAGATTTACTCTCTAATGGAAGTGTTGTCTTTCAACGAGTGCCCCTATTCACTTTGCGAATTCTAGAGCTTCAAGTTGTTGTTGACTTCATTACAGGGCAGGTCAATCTGTGAGAGAGTGCTGGGGAAGGCGAAGGGGTTGGCGCCTTGCCAGGGCCCTAGAGGTTCCCCGGTTTGACAAATTTTCAACTATCCCTCTGGCCATCTTAGAACCAGTGATCCGAAGAACCCAGGTAGGGAAACGACAAATGGGAGCCCATTGAGGCCAATCCTGAGCACACAGCTAAAAGATGGGTGTCTCCTCTGTTTGGTTTCAACAGCTTCTTGATCTTCTTGTTTGCTCTGGCCAGTTGGCCTATTTACTTGTGTTTATTGCTTTCTGCCCCAGGCACCGTGGACTGTTATGACTCCTTAATTTTGATACTCTGCATGGAGACTTTAAATAGGCTAGCTTGTTTTGCCTTGTGGCCTTTGCTTGTGGTGGCTGTTTTCACGACCCTTTTTCTGTATAAAATGCATGTACTTTCATTCTGTATATAAACATTTTATCAGAAAAAGGATGAAATTAATAATATTGAAATATCATTTGTTGTGGTTTTCAAGTTTTCCTAGCAATGATTCAAACTAGAAGGGCTATTATTAGGAAATGCTTTTTCTAAAATCATCAGCAGTGACCTATTCTGATGTTTAGACTTTATATATGAACTGTGTTTCTCTTAGTCTTAATGCTGGACCAAAAGTTATGGACATGTTCTTGACTAGTCTGATCCTGTTATCATATTGCCCTTTTTTTTTGTTATTAGGCACCTCGTCATTGTTCACATGTTATTTTGATGTTTTTGTTGACAGGGTGTGCAGGGCATGGATTCATTCCACATGTCATTACAATTGCAGCAGGGGAAGTAAGTGCACTTTGGAAATCTGACGCTTACTAAATATCTATCTTAGGAAATGTTTGGTATATTCCTTTACTCCTGATATGCAGTGAACTTTCTGGAACAATAGATAGATACTGTGGCCGTAAATCCTGAGATAAATTAGGACCACTCTTGCTAATTTGTGTTTTACATGTACTGTGCTGCAGTATGATAATTTTAACTGAGAAAGCAAACTACACCTAGACATCATGACTTGCAATTTTTGATTGCAAGGGTTTAGATCAGTGTTACCAATATCGCGATATTATCGTATTTTCAAGGGCCGGTGATATTTTCTGATATTTTCCCTATTTTTTTTGATATGTTAGTTTTGCCGACATTTTCTGATATTTTCCCCGATGTTTCCGATATTTTCTTCTCTGGACCCTCGGCAATATTTTCAATGACACGATGTTGGTAACACCAGTTTAGATTTACAGGGGTTTTCATTTGTCATTAAAAAGTGGTTGTCATACTTCTGAGCATTTATGCTCTTTCTTAATGAATATGTCTATGGTCATGAACAGCAAGAAGTAAATTGTTTTACATTTTATATTCCCGGGGACAAGCAGTAGTTACTCAGGATCCTTTACCCTATGAAAGCAGAGAATATTTTTCCTGTTCCCATCTCGCTTTGGGCAGCCTTGCATAAACTCTTAACTTTTGGGTCATTGAGAGTTTATTTAAATAGTTAGTTTGGTAAGATTCCTTGTTTATAATACCGTACAGAAATGTTGGAGAAAAAAAATAATCACCCTTTCTCTTTACTGAGGCTTTGGCAGCAATAAGTGCAAAATATCAAGTAAATTTATTAGCAAGGAGTGTCATCTCAGGCAAAAATAAGTCATGCCAGAAGGGAATTGGAAGAAGAACCTTTTAATCTTGCTAAGTAGACTTGTGGTTGGGACATTGAACATCAATTTTATGGTTTTGAGGATTACAGAGCCAAGGGGGCTAAGGCTAGGGCAGGAATCAATTCAGATAAGGATTGATACTATGTTATGACAATGTAGTTTTACTACATGAAACAGAAACATGCTTTTTAAAAAATTCTCATACTTAAAAACCCAGATTGGGGTTTGACTAAAGATCAGGACAGAGTGAAGATATTTTACACACATTTTCAAAGCCGTTTTCTTCTAGTGGTTGTGACACCTCCGATCGTCTTGCTGCTAAGCAGTTCATTAGTGGAGTTCTTCCTTCTAAAATCCCTAAAGTTTGAGCAGTCCTTTTGGTCTTGACCTTTTGACAAAAATGAGTTGCTTCAGGCTTTATGAGACATGGCCAAGGGCAAATCACCAGGCTTGGATGGGTTGCTTTCTGAGTTTTATTCAGCTCTTTGTCCTGTGATTGGCGATGGACTTTTCTGGATGTGTCAAGAGGCTATGAATGCAAGCCACAGTTGGTATCAAGTCAATGCAAGCCTTATTAAGCTGATTCCTAAAGAGATGTGAAAGGATACAGTTAGAAACTTAGCGGTTGGTGGCCTATCACATTGCTTAATATTTTCACAACATGTTAGCTAAAGGTCTTGCCACTTGCATTAAACATACTGTTGTCAAATTTTTTGGCTTCGGCGAAACAGTGTTTATTAAAATCTTAGGCTTGCCTGAATTCTTCAACCTAAGCAAATGGGGTTTATTAATTGTTGTTTCATCCCATAAATCACAACTTTGAAAAGTCTTGACAGCAAGGAAGTATTAGAATTTAACTAAAAATTATACAAGTCTCTTAATGTGTTAGTGACGTGATCATGTTGATATGATAATGTTGAGGTTAAGGGTGAGGTGGTCTAACTACCATAGGCAACTTAGGGTGCTATATAACAATGTTATGTGGGATGAGTAACTTGAGAAAGTGGTATGTGTATTGTGGGTAGCCTGCCTTGACCTCTTGCTATTGTATTTGTTGCAGTATCATTAACATATGTGACATTTATTATTCTCTCCAATATTGTTTGTCTATTATTGTGTTATGTGTGCACCCTTTGAAATATTACAGAAATCAAGCACATAAAGAAATCAAGATAAATCGAAAGAGTTCTCCGTATTGTGTATAATAAGGAGAAAGTGAAAGCTTTCTTATATAGGATTACAAGCAAGTCGAGTAAATCCACGTTATGAATGCGAGATAGACCGAGAAACACAATAAAGTGAAATAAGACATAAAAGCATAAAATAAACTAAAGTCAAATTGACTTTATTAATGCCTAAGTCTAATATCTAATTGACCATTATAAGCTAATATTTACTTTAACACCCTCCCTTAATGGTCAATCTACTAACTACGCCAAGCTTATATTAGAATTTTACATATTTTTCAGGACCCAAAGACTTGGTGAGAATGTCTCCAGTTTGGTTCTTTGTGGGATAGTAGTGCAACTCAATAGATCCATCCTCTACAAGCTATCTGATGAAGTGGCAATGTACATCAACATGTTTGGTACGCTCGTGGAATACTGGATTCTTGGCAAGTTTGATCACCCCTTGATTGTCACATAACAGGGCTGTTGGCTTTGTTTGCTACATCTCCACATCTGAAAGCCTCCTCCTGAGCCAATCCGTGTCACATGCTCCTTTCTTTGCTCCTCGATATTATGCTTCTGTTGATGATGTACGCTGCTTCTTGCTAGTCCATGTGATTGCACCCATGCCAAGGCTGAAAACATATTCAGAAGTGGACTTTCTATGATTTGGGATATGGACACGCCAACACGCTACACCTTACTAGGCCTCTAGTAGTAGAACTCAACCCAAGAGTGACAATACTTATCTAAAGGACGACTATGATCTACCATGGAAAAACAAGGCAAATAATACCAATTTAGAGTGTTATGATCCATTATTAGACTTAACCAATGTTCACCACGCTCATGACAAGTACATGAGACACTGTCACCATATATGAGCAATGAAATAAAATATGACAGTGTACAACAAATCAAGCCTCGTAAGCATAATCATCAATAAGAGTGAGTTGAGCAAATGTAAGGAGCATTCCATGGCCAAATATCCATGGAAAACCTTAGATATCATTTGTGGAACTGTTGATTGTGATGAAAATCATGAGTGAAAAAATCCTCGAGTTATCCCTAGATGTCATGGGATAACAATGTTGACAATACTAAACTTTTCCCTAAGCATCAAACCTTAAAGAATGATCATGATTTTCTACTCCAACAATTGGATAACAAGGATAAGTCAATCCAAAAGTTGTGTCACCTTAATCAAAGTCTTAGACAAAAAATAAGTGAATTTAGAAACGTTGAATAGAAGGAGGTCCATCTTCTAAAGCAATTAGTCCTACACTATTGGTTACTAATGAGCAGATATCTTAGGATTTTGAGAGGTATATGAAAAAGGTATTGGGTCTAAGTTACTTTGACAAATGGGCTATATACAGGCGGTGGACTTGGGAAATATGGACAGGGCATTATTACTCCAATTGAGAAATGGGACCAAGAAGAGAGCCTTGGATATGTTGAGGCTATATCAACAAATGTATGTACCCCTTATATTAATAGTTTGGAAGAAACATAACCTACATCACCTACTCCCCCAACTATGGATCTGCATGAGCCATGTCTTACACCTACTGATTAGTGAAAAGCAGATCCATCCATACCAAAAGTATATTGACATCCTAATCATAGTGATTAGAGACATCATCACTTTTCATCTTGGGATCGACATTCTTATTGTCATAATGTTTGCAAATCAATGGTTAAGAGGTGCAGATGGAAAAACTTTGGTTTGGTACCCACTATTGGTGTGTTTCCTCCACTGTACAACCATATAGTTCTCATCGTTCTTTCTGATGATTGATTTAATGTAATATTAGTTTTTGTGTTTGACTTTTTTTATGACACCCTTTCTTGGGTTACCTGCTTGAAGCATTCTTGTTGATCCTTGACATTCTTGGCTGTAGGCATCTTCATTGAATCACTTTTAGCTTCAACATGTTTTTTTCATCATCTTTGTCATTTCTTGAAGATTGTTCCTTGACAATTTGTGCTTATACTCGTTTAAACTCATGCATGTTTCTTTGATCCTAAATAGGTTTGTGTGAACGTGTTTGGGAGGTTCTAATTTGGAAGGTGAGCTCTCCATTAAGATCTTGTTAGTGTCGGTCAACATTTTATGTAGCAATAAATCTTGTAATCAATACATTTAGTTTGGGGACTGTCATATTTAAGACATCTTTCCCAAATGTTTCATAGGGGCCAATATACTTAGCTTGGGATGAAGGAAGTTGTCATTAAGGGGGGATTATCACAATGTCCCTTTCTAACTAGGATGTTATCATCTCCAAGATGTCAACATTCATCATTGTTTCATTAGTTAATCTAGAGATCAATATACTCATTTGGAGTATTGTCATATTTAAGATATCTTTCCTTAATATTTCACAGGGGTGAATTTACATACGTAGTGTGGGATGAAGGAAGTTGTCATTAAGAGAGGATTAGCTTAATGTCCCTTCCTTACCCTTAAGTCAATCTTAAGGGGGGATGCTAGTATATAACATTAACTTAGGTTTGTATATTGTGTTATATATTGGGCTTTGTGCTTATTGCATTGTATATTGAGTATTAGTCAGGCACATATCATGTGTCATCATATAATCATACCATGTGGAGTTAATCTTTTATAAAAATAAGATTCTAAGTTTCATCATTGTTTATTTGACCATTAACTCACCAACAAGATGAAAGCCAATGTTGGTTGAATAGTCAACGTTTCCACCATTGATGTAGAACTTTGCTTGTTCAGTGAACTCACCTCTTCCACACCACAGTAGCTCGACATATCAGAGTTTTGCTTTTGCTTTTGCTTTTCTATTGAAGCAACATCTTGCTTCACTATAGAAGCTTATTCGTCTTCACTCTCCTCAAGGATCTTCTTCTCTTCACCTTCGACCTCAACAAATAGAGCTTAATAAATCTACTAATTACCTTCCATTTGCTAGGTCATCTTCTCTTCATCATCCACCAATTGGAACAAACCTTGTTTTTCATCACCCATAGCTATTGTCTTTTTGCTCTTTCTGTTAACAATAAAATATTTATTATTACTGAAAACAACATCTAAGTTTCGGCTATGCTTCAAAGTTTAACTAATTGAAGTTTGAAAGTATATTTTTCTGCAAATTAGGGGCATGGTAGACATACCTAAACAACAACTTCTTTCCTCTCATCTGAAGTTGCACACTTCCCTTTCCTTCAACTTTGAATTCTCTTCACCACTCAAGACAACAAAATCAAAGTTTGATTCGTCCCCTACAAAATCAATATACTTATCTTTTTGATTAGTAAGATATTGTGATGCACCTGAATCAATGCAATATACTTCCTCTTAATGTTCAGTTGCATTGGCTTGTTTTCTTACCAAAATGATCTTTTGGAAGAAGGCCTTTGGTTTAGTTTTTTCTCCCACAACCATTTCCTACAAAACTTGGCCTTATGTCCACTATCAAATTATTTAATGCTTTTTCCAATTTTTTGTGTATCTAAATCAACACCCTTACTTTTGTCTTTGTGCTTGCAAGGCTTGTTGTTGCCGTTGAACTTTGTTTCTAGGGCCACCTTTGATTCGCCATTTAGACTGCTGCAACCACATTGCTTTTTCCACCTATCCTTTTGCAAAAGTTTGTTCCTTCACGGTTCAAATGTTAGATTTGTTACCTCCTTGAAAAAGAAGGGTTCATTTTGCATTTTCATGGGATTTATTCTCTCACCAATGCAATAGAAGATCTTTGGATTTCCGTGGAAATTATARGTTGTAGGGAGATTTGGAGGGCATGCACCTTGTTCTATCTTTCCGGAGCACAATTATGAGGCAAGAACAGAGGTGTGGAGTATGGTTGGTTTGATGGAGGCTTTCTCGAAGACATCACAATTGATACATATTTGGAGGCATGGTTACATGGCTTGTATTAGTATTTGTTGCATTATTGATGGATTGCCTTGTCCCTAGGTTGAAGCCAAGGCTTGGGCCACATTGATGGCTGATATGAGCAAGAAGAGGGCCTTAGAAGATGGACACCCTTTCATAGGAGGTGTTTGAAGTCAACTTATGGCAAGGTAGGGCTTAAACATAGCCCAAAGGAGAAATCATCCTTCATTGTAGGAGGTTTAGAGTTATGACATATAGCAACAAGAAATCCTACAGGAGGAATGACCCTCTTAGAAAGGTGCCATTTGGAAAAGCATTAGCATGGTCAAAGGAGGTCCTTTGGGAGCACTACACATTATCCAATGCTTATTCGACATATTTGGAGGCATATTTCACCTTTGAGGTATTTGGAGTAAGGGCACTTTGTTCGAGGCATGTTCTACATATTTGGAGGAGAGCCCTTTGCATGAGGAAATGTCGTGTGGCATTGTTGACATGGTCTAAGCCCTCAAACAAAGAAACAAATGCAGATGATAGAACAACAATGGGAGGAAGGCTGTGAGGAAGGGGACGATGAACCTTAAATAACCATCTAGGACCTGTTGCCACCTAATACACACCTACAAACGTGGAGAAGTCTCCAACCCACTTGGTGTGTCCTTGGAGGCAAAAACCTGAGTCTAGACCCACTGTCACCTCAATCTAGACTCCTTCCGTCTAGGCCCACTCCTAGGGAAGCCAAGGGGGGCATGCCCTATTAAACTATGTGAAAGGTTTATTTGAGTTCTAGAAGTTAAATAATTTATGGATTAAGGAGACCCAACCCAATGACAAGCAAACAATGCATAATGGAATTCTTTTAATGACAAGAAAATCCTTTCCTTTACAAGATATCAACTTGACTAGTGCCTAAAGATTACAATCAACTTATTGAGCTATGTACATTGAATGATATTTCTACAA
>ML778041.1:1265370-1282049 GCA_009831015.1 Picea engelmannii
AAATTCTACTTTCTCCATATGAAGTCCAATGAGGTTGGAACCACTCTCAAACATCCTGAAACAATTAATGGTAATGTTAAAAATTTAAGTAAAAGGATGAAAATGAAAGATAAAGGAGAATGTTAAAAATTTAACATTACTATTAATTGCTAGGGTGGGTGAAATGGAGGGGGTGGGGACCTCTTCAAATAGCATTAATAAGGCAAAATAACCCTCGGTTGCACACCAAAACACCTTACAACTCCAACTTGCATGAGAAAACATGAGCCATGTACTTCTCTGTCACTTAGGTTTTAGGTTTTAGGGGGTTTTAGAGGATTTTATGTTTCTGGGATCAAACCGGCCGGTTTGGTCATAAACCGGTCGGTTTGGTCATAAACCGGCCGACCGGTTCGGTTTATTGACCGGTTTGAACCGGTCGACCATCAAACCGGTCAAACTGGCTAGTTTCGGTTTCGGTTTCGGTTCAACGGTTTTTAAAACTATGTTTCAACTACAAGCCAACACAATATTGCAAAGGTGGCAAAGCCACTCACATGCAAGGTGTGGGAAAAACAATAAAAAAATGTAACTTAGAAAAGAGGAAATAAACTATCTAGCCACACAACTTTGCCTTAAGGACGAAGGTGGGAAAAATTAAAACAAGTTTTAAAGCCTCAAAACTTTGGCACAATGTGGAGGACAAGTCTACCGATTTTGCGGCCAAGGTGGGCAAACAACTTATGCAAGAATCAGAAAATTTAATCTACTCTAGCCAACACGGTATTGCAAGGGTGGCAAGGCCACTCACATGCAAGGTGTAGGCACCTAAAATTATTCAAATATTATACAAATTTACAAGTAGAAAAATAGATGAAAAATGCAAGCCCAAGAGACTCTCTTGGGCTGCTTACAATGCTTTAGGAAGAGAGAAGGGTGAAGGGGGTTTTGTACCACAACTCTTGGATGCTTCTTTGAGCTTTTTTATGGGCAAAAATGGGCAACACCTCCCCTTAACCCGACGAAAACCTGCACAGAACAACAAGCTATCTATGCTGGAAAATGCTAAAAACAAGCTTAGAACAAGTTAGTGCTTGTTAGTATATGAACCATAAAATTTCTGAGTAAAAATATGAACTTAGAAATGATTAGGATGACAAGATTAAAGGATAATAAACTTGGAAAATGAATAGATTAAAGCTGGAAATGAAATCTGAAAATGAAATAGTGTTCTTGTGGTTGGACAAGTGGGTATCCACACTTGAAATACACTCCTCCAAGCCCTTGGTAACCTGCAAATATGGAAATCCTTGCTACACATTGAGACAAGAAGGTGAGACCTTCACAATGGTTTGCAAAACACTTTCCAAACACAAAGAAAAAAACCCACAAAGATCTATGATAATACTACCACAAATCTATCCCTAGCAAAATACTTTGCTTGGGTCTTCAAGTAGAACAATGTAAGCAAGAACATGTATAGAAAATTGCAACAAAGTTATCTCAACAAGAACACCATGAAAAAATCCCAAGAGAACACCAAGAGATCCTCCAAAGCTTGATTTTTATTATCCAAAAAATGGCTGCAAATTTGCAGCAAGATTACAAGAGAAAACTTGAGTGGGAGAGCAAGAGAGAGTGAGGAGAAACTTGGGCAGCATGTAGTTACAAAATGAGATTCACCAAAATGAGGAGAGGAGGGTTCCTTTTAAGGAAAAGAGAAGAGGAGACCCCCCATGCATGCTTTCCAGGTGTCACTCCCAGAAGAGGGAGGCTCACTCAAGGGGGGCGCACCATGAAAGAGAGGGGCTAGCAATATGGGGGTGGAAACCCCCTTTCCTAACGTTAAATCACATCTCTAGTGCCCCAAGGGGTTCCCCAAGGTGTGGAATGCCCCCCCCATGTGGTCCCCATCACCCAATGGCCAATCCAATGGAGATGGTGTGCCCCACAAGAGACAAATTCGCCCTTGTCTCTAAAGTTAAGTTGTATGAGGGGTGGGAAAGGGGGAATTTGACTTATTTGACCGTCTATTACATAGAAATGACTTAGGAAACAACCGTTCCCCCTTTTCCCATGTTTTAGAACTTCAGACAAAATTTGACATTTTTAATTTAGCCAATTATTTGCTGATTTTTTACTGTCTTAGACTGCTCATGGACATTGGCCTAGCAAAACTTGTCCAAATGAGCTAAAACTTGGTCCAAGGGTGTAGGGGTTCATAATTCATTTGATTTGAGTACCCATACCCCTATACAAAATCTCCAAGGACCAAATTCTTACATTTTACATCAAAAATAATTAAAAATTTCCAATTGTTGAGAAATTTTAATTATTAAAAATACCTATCAAAACCTAACGAAATTCCGCGAGACTCTAGGAGATGTCTAGCATGGTCATTTACAAAACTTCTAGCCGTTAGTCATCTACTGGGCTTGATCATTAGAACGCCTTTCACTACTCTGGAGGATTTTTCGAGTAAAAAACTTAAGTAATTAAAATCGCCGAAAAACAAGATTAATTACCTAAGAAAAAAAACACTTGATGAAAGGACTTCCCTAATGATAAACTCCCAAGCTACTAAATTATTACAAAACTTGATCCATGCTAATCATGTTACATTACAAAATTTCCCACGTAGGGGAGTAGACATTCCATGGAGAAGAAGAGAGAGTAGAAGGTTTGGGGGCAAAATTGCCGTGTTGAGCCATAGGTCTTCAAACTTGTCATGGCACAAGGTACATGTATTCATGGTACATGACGTTGACACTTAGTTGGATAGGTGGTCAACAGGACCAATTTGTGACATCATTCTGTAATAAATTTTAGGCATACACCCAAGAAGGCTACTTCTTAGCCCTAAAAAACATGAAACGACAAGGCATAATGGCATATTACAGGCATAAGGATATTTTGATGTTATTGGAAGTCATCTTGTAGTAGGACCACCCCAACAACAAAAAGAGAACTAAATGGTATTGAAAATTCGGTCTCATCCCTTCTACTAATGGACAATCTAAAGGAAGAGTAGTAGACCTTGCTACAATTGCTGATTTGTGTTCAAAGGGGCTTTGTTATAGCTGTAAAGAGGTCTAGTCCAAAGGACACAAATGCAAGACGCCTAGAATGATCCACATGGTTGAGTTGGTAGATGAAGATCATGTGGATATGATCGAAGGTGACCATGATGAGGCAACAAAAACAAAGGTTGAAAATACCCATGTATAAGACCAAGAACAACAAATACCAAATGTCTCCCTTGCTACCATGTTGGGATTACTCGATACTAGACTTTGAGGGTAAAAAGTGAAGTGAAGGGTACAAGTATGGTGACCCACATTGATTCAGGTAGCACCCATAACTTCATAGATGCAAAGTTGGTGACTTCTACAAGTTGCCCCTTTACAAAATTTTAAGGTATTGGTAGCCAATGACAATATGATGAAGTGTAAGGGGATGGAATTGCAATTGGACAGTGATAAGTTAACCTCTGATTTTTGTGTTGTGGCTCAAGTGGGGGCTGATGTGGTCATAGCAGCTTAGTAGTTGAAGACTTTGGTTGAAGCTTGCATTAATTTAGAGGACTTGTACCTAAAATTTATGGAAGGAAATTAGTTGATTACTGTTAGAGGACTGCAATTGAGTTCAAACAAACTGATTTTAGTGAATAAAATGGCCAAACAACTTGCTAAGAGCAAACCGTGTTACATTATCCAGTGTAATTCCATGAAGGGATTGCATGTTAGCGTTAAGACTCAAAAGACAACAATTCAAAAGGAGGTGCAACCACTGCATTGATGAATTTGTAGACATCTTCCAAGATCTACCTTGTGGATTGCCACCAGATAAACAACAATAACATATCATTGAGTTGGAACCAGGGGCCAAACTGGTCATTATTCCTCCCTACAAGTTTCCTAAGTAATTTGAGGTAGAAAGAATAATACAAGAATTGTTAGACATGGCTCATATAGTGCCTCATAAAAGATTGCTTTGCCTCTCTAATAGTCTTAATAAAGTAGAAGGATGGCTCCTTCCATATGTGCTATTACTAGAGGGAATTGAACAAGAGGACCATAAAAAATTGACTCCCTATTCCACATATAGATGAACTGTTAGATGAATTACATGGGGAAGTTGTATTTACAAAGATTAATTTGAGGTCAGGATATAGCTAGATAAAGGTAAAAGGGACAACGACCATTTTAAGACTACATTTAGAAGTCATCATGACCACTACAAGTTTTGAGTGATGCCTTTTGGGCTAACCATTTCCCTAGCCACATTTCAAGCCATATTTAAGGAAGTTTATTTTGGTGTTCTTTGATGATATCCCTTTTTTAGCCAAAACCATGGAATATTACTTGAAGCACTTGAGAATTATTTTAGAATTCTTGAAGTTAAACTCTATATTTGTAATGTAATCAAGCTTGTCTACTCAGGACATATAATTAGTAAGGAAGGGGTCAAAGTTGTTGATATTATGGTAGCAGCGGGAGGTATTAACCTCTATGTGTAACCTTTGTCTAGAATAGAATATTCCGGAAGCAAGAGAAATCCTAAACAGATATGTAAAAACCCTATAAGACAAGTTGGCTCAGTAAAATAAATAATATTAAAGTATTACCCTCCAAAAGGAGAAGTCTGTCTAGACAAGTGACAAGGAGCACTATAAATAGAGGGCGCTTGAGCTCATTTGGACACACTCACTTCACTCACTCTCTCAAGCATAGCGCAAGTTTGAAGTTGTAGCTGCAAGAATGGAAGGTGGAACTTCTGGGGTGATTCTTGGTGTCTCTCTCTAGCGCTATCTAGCCTAAGATATGTGCCCTACATCTAGTATCTCTTGGTGGTATTCTTGGTAACATTCTTGGTGGTATTCTTGGTAAGTGCAACTACAACTGCTGCAGTTGAGTATTGTTCTTGTTCTGTGGTTTTGGGACTTTCTGTCTGGTGCGCTATCTTTGGAGAAAGATGTGCTCTCTTGGTTATTTGTTGGTTCTAGTGTTGCTTCTGGAAACATTCTATCTAGCAAAGGTTATGGTGCTCGGGGGTGGCTGCGTACCTATGGTTGGGTGACAATATTGTGATATTGTCTATGGTAAAATGAGCACATTGAATATTTTAACAGGTTATGGGCCCACACTAACTTCAGAACAGTCTAACAGCTGGAAGGTAGAGCGTGAGTTCTTTGTCAAGCTCGTTGTAGCACCAGTTGCAACTGCAACTAGGGTTTCTGATTTTGCAGCTGGAGCAAACCCTAATCTAATTCTTTGGCCCCTTTCAATGAAGCGTTGGACCTAATTCTTAGGTATTCTAGTGTGCCCTAGCCTAGCGCACCCTTTGGTTCCTTCAACCAACAAAAACGTCAAGTTTGATTGGTCAAAGTTGATTTTGTCGTCAAAGTTGAAATTTCAGAGTTTCTAGCTTGTTCTAGTCATTGAACCTTTTTGATTCAGTTTCTAACCTCTTCTTGTCAAGATGGTGTCTAGTTTCAGATTAGAAGACAAGTTGAACGATACTACAAATTTCAAAGGTATGCACTTGTATATGCATTTTAAGTTATATCATTCAACAAAGCATGAGTGTGTTTGCAGGGGATGTACAAGAGACCTTGTCCAAGCAATGATCTTGGATTCAGTACATTCAGAGGAACAAGTGCACCCTTCCTAGCAGTTGAGGCACCAAGTTCCGGGTTTGATTGATCAAATTGTTAAGTTTCAATTTGCACGTATCAAGTTTGATAGTTTCTATAGTACAAGTAAACACTATAGTTGGGACAACAATCTTTGAAAGGTTTTATTACTATTAGGTATACTTGGTTGCATTTGATATAAATGCTTATTACTCTTGTTTGCAAAATGAACTAACATCTCCTCTAGGAGACATTTCTTGTTTTGCTCCCTAGCAGGTCACCTTGGTAATTCTATGATGACTAGGCAGGTCATAGATGATAACTCTGAGAAGGAGTTACACTGACAGTTGCAAACATGGAGCAGATGACTCCATCAAATGGTGAGGCAAGTGATCTCACCAAGTACTAATTCTAAAGGAAGCGTGGAAAGCAAAAGGAGTTTTTGGATATTGTTCACTCCGATACAAGAAAATCAAGATCTGATAATGAAGGAGAATACACCTCCAAGGAGCTCGTTGCCTTTTGTAAAGCAGTCGAGATTAGGAGGGAGCTAATTATCCCACATAATCCTCAACAGAATGGTGTGACAGAAAGAAAGAACCGTTCCATTGAAGAATATGTTAAGGCAATGATGAATGACCAAAATCTATCCATGTTTCTATGGGGAGAAGCACCTATGACAGTCGTATATGTTCAGAATAGAAGTCCTCATCATATATTGAAGAACATGACTCCAGAAGAAGCATTCTCCGAAAAGAAGCCATGTGTGGAACACTTAAGGATCTTTGGTTGTCCTGTCTATATCCATGATCCCAAGGACAAAAGGAAGAAGTTGGAACCTTCAGGAAAGAAGGGCATATTTGTTGGATATAGTGAGACATCAAAAGCTTACAGAACCTATGTGCCAGGTCAACAAAAAGTTGAAATCAGCAGGGACGTGACCTTTGATGAGAAGATTGCCTTCAAAAAATCTATAGAAGACTCCATGGACTCCAACGATGAAGAAGAACATGAAGATCCCAAGGAAGAAAGTACATGTTCTCCATAACATCCCAGTGAAGAACCAAACCAACCACTTGAACCTGTAGAATTAGTTATTGTACCTAGAACAAAAAACGACCAACATGGCTAGAATCCACCTTACAGGAAGCAGAAAGACATAAAGCTCCTAGTGGCACCTTCAGGGAGAGCAAGAGGCCCAAAAGATTCTGTAGTTGTGCGACACTCATGACATGTCTTGTCAATGCAGAACCTTCCACCTTTGAAGAAGTAGTCAAGAAGAAAGAATGGAAGGAAGCTATGATGGAAGAATATCAATCCATCATGAAAAATGATGTATGGGAAATTGTGCCTAGACCTAAAGGAAAGTCTGTAGTCACTTCAAAATGGGTTTACAAGATAAAGCATGCAGTAGATGGGAGTATCGATAAATACAAGGAAAGATTCGTGGCTAGAGGGTTCTCCCAGCAGGAGGGAGAAGACTACGATGAGACGTTTGCTCCAGTTGCCAGATACACCTCCATTAGAGCCATCATATCTCTTGCAACATCCATGGGTTGGAGTTTACATCAGATGGATGTAAAGACTGTTTTTTCTCAATGGAGTAATTGAGGAAGAAGTATACATAGAGAAACCTCAAGGTTTTGAGGTACACCCGAGAGAAACCCATGTATGCAGATTAAAGAAGGCCTTTTATGGACTCAAGCAAGCTCCAAGAGCTTGGTATGCACAAATTCTCAGTTACTTGACGAGACTTGGATTTTCCAAGAGCTATCCAAACCTTTATTACAAGGTGGTGAATGATGCACCTGTGATCCTACTACCATATGTTGATGATTTGTTTCTGATAGGTGCAGAGCCTCTCATTATTTAGTGTAAGAGGGAGCTAGCCTCTGAATTCAATATGAAGGATCTTGGTCTCATGCATTATTACTTAGGACTAGAAGTATGGCAGAAGTGTGTTGAAATCTTCCTAGGGAAAGGGAAATATGTTGCGAAGATCCTTCAGAAGTTTGGGATGATGGATTGCAAATCCATGGCAACTCCCATGGTGAAAGATCTAAGGAAGTTGAGAGACTCTGATTCTGATGTAGTAGATTTGTTCCTATACCGGCAGTTGATTGGCTCATTGATGTATTTGGTTAATACTTGGTCGGACATTTGCTTTGCTGTGAACACGTTGAGCCAGTTCCAGGTGGAACCTAGACATGAGCATTGGATAGCTGCAAAGGACATTTTGAGATATTTTCGTGGGACGCTAAATTATGGTTTGAGATATGCCTCAAATAGTGAAGTACAACTGGATGGATTTATTGATTTAGATATCATGACAAAAATAATACTTCTGGTATATGTTTCAGTTTGGGCTCTGCTATGATATCATGGGCTAGCAGGAAACAAAAGTTTATTGCACTTAGTACTGCAGAAGCAGAGTATATTGCAGCTTGTGATGCTTGTACAAAAGCAGTATGGCTCCGTAAGCTGGTCTCTGGACTATCTGATTAGGTGTCAGATTCAACTGTGATATATTGTGATAATCAGAGTTGTGTGAAGCTTTTAGAGAACCCAGTGTTCCATGACAGGTTGAAGCACATTGAGATCAAGTACTATTTTATCTGTGATAAAGTCCAAAAGGGAGAAGTGATTCTCCAGTACATCTCCACCGATGAGGAGACAATTGATATTTTTACAAAGCCTCTATCCAAGATAAAGTTTGCATACTTGAGGGACAAGCTGGGACTCGCAGAGATTGCTCCCTTTGTTGAAAGGGAGGAGATGCCTTCATCGGTTGGGAGGGAGTGTTGATATATGGCATCATGGATAGTCAGTGTGCTGGTGGACAGACATTCTCCAGGAGGAGAATGGTCCAGACAGAACAAATTGTTGGTGGACAGACATTCTCCTTGTGGAGGATGGTCCAGGTTGACAGATTGCAGGTGGACAGACATTCTCCCTGTGGAGAATGGTCAAGGTTGACAGATTGTTGATGTACCATGGACAACTATTCTCCTAGGGCATTACCCAGACAGGTAGAATGGTCCAGGACAACTATTTTTCTAGGACGTATGTTCGGATTAGAAGAATGGTTCGTCTCCCCGAGTTCAGAGTAGTGACCAGAGTGGGGAGATTGGTATAGGACAAACATTTTCCCTGAGTTCACAGTAGTAGGTAGAGGGGGGAAATGGTCCAGGACAACTATTCTTCTAGGACGTATGTTCGAATTAGAAGAATGGTCCTTGTAGCCCATGACGTGGCTTTCAACATCCTGGGAGTACAACTATTCTTCTAGGACGTATGTTCAGATTAGAAGAATGGTCCTTGTAGCCCATGATGTGGCTTTCAACATCTGGGAGGACAACCATTCTTCTAAGACGTATGTCCAAATTAGAAGAATGGTCCTTGTAGCTCATTGCGGGGCTTTCAACATCTGTTGGGACAATCATTCTTCTAGGACGTATGTCCGGATTAGAAGAATGGTCCAACACACTGTTGAGTGAGTGACTTATGTGAGACACTTTGTTGAGTGCGCTGAGTCCAACACATGACTTATTCAACATCATGCTCGATTACTCAGATGGATTATGGCCTCGAGAGATGATGCAAATGATGATATGATTTGATGCCAGGAGACTGTTGTACTGCATGGTGATAGCTTGTGCAACTATGAGTTTATTGCAGTGGAGACTGTGTGTCTCTGGACAACAACTATGTACTATTGTGGTGGATGTGTTCCACTGGTAGTGACTGTGTGTCACTAGATAGTAGTTGTGCACTACTAGGAGTGGTTGTGTACCACTGGATAGAAGTTGTGTACTACTATGGATGGACACTGTTGTGATCTATTGTATGGCATTGTAGTAACTGTGTGCTACTACCTGATTTCCATGGAGACTACCAATAGTGTTGAAGGTGTTTCCTAGGCTGGTGTGCCAACCAGTAGTGTTGGAGTTGATTGCCAGGTAGATGGATAGTGATGACGATGCTCGTGACTTGATCTGCGTGATCATGAGATAACCTGTGTGGCTACGATAATGCTACATGTTGAATGGTTTGCAAGACTATGTGAGCCTTGCCCATACCATGTGAAATGGATGGATGTGTTTGAGACCATTACAGTTAATACCACCCTAGCTAGGAGGGAATGTTGATATTATGGTAGTTGCGGGAGGTATTAACCTCCATTTGTAACCTTTGGCTAGAATAGAATATTCCGGAAGCAAGAGAAATCCTAAACAGATATGTAAAAACCCTAGAAGACAAGTTGGCTTAGTAAATAAATAATATTAAAGTATTACCCTCCAAAAGGAGAAGTCGGCCTAGAAAAGTGACAAGGAGCACTATAAATATAGGGCGCTTTAGCTCATTTGGAAACACTCACTTCACTCACTCTCTCAAGCATAGTGCAAGTTTGAAGCTGCAGCTGCAAGAATGGAAGGTGGAACTTCTGGGGTGATTCTTGGTCTCTCTCTCTAGCGCTATCTAGCCTAAGATATGTGCCCTACCTTCTAGTATGTCTTGGTGGTATTCTTGGTAAGTGCAATTGCAACTGCTGCAGTTGAGTATTGTTCTTGTTCTGTGGTTTTGGGACTTTCTATCTGGTGTGCTATCTTTGGAGAAAGATGCGCTCTCTTGGTTATCTGTTGGTTCTAGTGCTGCTTCCGGAAACATTCTATCTAGCAAAGGTTATGGTGCTCGGGGGTGGCTGTGTGCCTATGGTTGGGTGACAATATTGTGATATTGTCTGTGGTAAAACGAGCACATCGAATATTTTAACAAAAGTTGCTCCAGCGAAGATTCAAGCCATACTTGACTGGCCCACTTTGAAAAATGTGACTCAATTGAGAGGATTTAATGGGATACATAATTTCAATAGGAAGTTTGTGA
The DNA here is from genome assembly GCA_009831015.1 of Picea engelmannii. NCBI lineage: Eukaryota > Viridiplantae > Streptophyta > Pinopsida > Pinales > Pinaceae > Picea > Picea engelmannii. Next base: position 1,275,869 of record ML778041.1, read on the forward strand.
AGTGTTTTGGAGGCAGATCTTACCGAGAAGGATCAATTTAAATGGAAGGGTGCAATAGAGGCTACCTTCCAAAAACTGAAAAAGGTAATAATGTCTAACCCTGTACTTGCACTTCCAGATTTCTCATAGCTGTTTGTAGTGGGATGTGATGCTTCGAGCACTTGATAAGGGCTGTGCTCATGCAAAATCAGCAGCCTGTTGGTTTGGAAAGCAGAAAATTCACTGACAAGGAAAAGTTGTTATGCATCAATTATGAGAAGTGTTGGCCCTTATGCATGCTGTAGAAAAATTCAAGCCATAATTATTGGTACAACACTTCACCATATGAACGAACCATCAAAGTTTGAAGCATTTGTTATCCCAAAGAAATTTTAGTGAACCACAAGCAAAGTGGGTAAGTGAACTACAAGGTTTTGACTTTGAGGTTCAATACAAGAAAGACATAAACATTGTTGTTGCACATAACATTGTTGTTGCACATTCCTTATCCAGGCTTCCAGTGCTGCATGCTTCTCACGCTGCATGCAATATTTATAGTAGAACCAGGATGGAGAGGGAATATTGGCTGAATATGCAAAAGATGAGAGAGTTGCTAAGGTTGTTCGAAACTAGAACAGATAGTGAGGGGGTTAACAAGGTCCAAAAGATCAAAGGTAGTGAGGGGGTTAACAAGGTCCAAAAGATCAAAGGTAGTGAGGGGGGGGTGAGTGGTGAAGGAAAAGACATAAATCTCTTGCAAAAAGACGGGGACCAACATCATGCCAAATTGATTGACATAGGAATTCGAAAAGATGAGGTAAAAGAAATCCATTTTGATGACAAATATCACACCACACCAAATCGACTTACCTAGGGTCTTGAGGGTGACTCCTGTTACTGCTCAAACTCTTGCTAAGTGAAAGTCCCGCCCTGCGAAGGAGAGCTTGGGGCAACTACTAGGAAAGCTACCCACTGTCACCTCAGTGGCCTTGGCTCTTCACTTTAAGGCTAGGGTTCCTAAGCTAAGGAGGGTATTCCTAGGGGTCAAACTAAGTCTGGTCGTTGTGTTGAGAGGGAGATCTTCAAGACTTGGTTTGACAGGCTCAACACTATCTTCTCTCAAGGGTAAAACACATTCACTTATGAGCGAAGAAAATGCCAAATCATCAATGAGATTGTGAAATATTAGACTTAGACAACAATGCTCATTTAAAGTGCTTGGAACATGAGGTGTTTGAATTGCTTCAAATTAGAACAACGTGAGTGCCAAAGTAATAAAAGCAATGTGTATCACCATTCATCATTCATCATTCATCGTTTAAAACCATTATCATTGTCATCCAAAGATTGTGTGCCAAGAACCATTTCCAGTTATGGGGGCAATGAAAGAAGTATGCAAACTGCTGTTATTAAACCACAAGGAGAGCAATATTGAATTGACCCAATGAGTTATTTAACCAATGAAAAGGGAGCAGTCTTGTGCTTAGTGTATGAGATAGTTATACAATGGAAACAAACACATTTGTTAGCATTCACCATAGACCATTATCATTCAACTGTAACCATAGATCAATGCTGTAATAAATGATGTCAAACTACGTGATAAGGCAGTGAATAAAGCATGTACCAACAGTAAGGTTTTAATGATCAGATTAAGACAGTATTATCACATAGACAGTTTTTATGTAGCAAATTTATATGACAAGGAGAGCAATCAAATGAGCATACTAATAACCAAATGCAATCAGAGATAGACTTTGTTTGTTTGTCATTGAAGTTATGTGCCAAAAACCATGAAAGATTACTAGTTACCGGTCCACATTACAGTGAAAGTTTTGTTGTGTTTCAAATCAGAGAATTATGACAGTCCACGGAATATGTTTGCACCAGAAATAAAGCTAAAGGAAGATCACAAACGCTGGTCATAAAGGAGAAGAATAGAACTGTCTAAACATGCAATTTAGCGAGCAAGATTCACTATGTATTTAAGCATAATCAATGAAGCATAAACTCTGCAGTCTGGACTGTGTATAAAACCCTCAAACAGTGACCCAAAAATGATAACATTTTGGTGTTTAGTGAGGTCGTTGGGCCTCCATCAGCATCGATTTGTTACTGAAGATAGTCTAGAGAAAGGAAGTAACATAATGTTGCAGAGATAATGATGTAAACCATGAAAAATCCAACATTTATCAAAGTATGTATTCATATTTGTAGCCAGAGAAAGGATCAAATAAAAATCAGCAAGAGACTAGATCATTCACCTTATTCCCATGTTGTTTCACTTAGTATGAATGCATAAACCATGATAATGCTTCAACGTTGCAAAATTTCTTTGATTAATGAATCTAATTGAAGGTCAAAACCATACGTTCCAAGCACTTGATTTAGGGCATCCCACAAAAATAATCAAATTGAGCATTTCAAGGGGCGCCTCAAGTATGTAAAAGGTTAGATCCAAAAAATATGGACAACGAAACTTAGGTCTAAAACCTTTGTATATGCTAACACCAAAATGTATTCCTTGAAGAGCAAGTTAGCGTGTATTAGATCTAAGCATTAGATATACCATTGAAACTTCTTAGATCCAAGAAATCTAGATAAAAGATGAAGCAAAATCAAACCCTAGATTGCCAAAAACAAAATAAAAATAACAAAAAGGAAAGGATAATTTTGGGTTTTTTTGTGTTGAAGAGAAAGATAGACCAATGCCTTAGGAAGGGCTATGGGGTTATTGCACAAGTCGAAGTGAAGCTTAGGGTTTTAAGATGAGGTAAAGCTGAAGGTACCTGAAGAGGATTACCTACCAAGCATCACCTAGGGAAAATAGGATTCTTTAAGGCTTGGATGGGGGGATCGATCCACTAGGGAGTCTCTCCAAGTACCACTAAGGCGATCTCAAAACATGGCCATTTGCAAGAGGGAAGAGCCCCTAGATGTCCTACCTCAATGCAAAGAACAAAATCTTCAATGGTCAAAGGGATTTAAGGCAATAAAGATATACCTTAGATGCCCCTCCAAGTGGAGCAAGTTGCACTTCTTTGGCCTTGTAGTAGCTTTGCCCTCCAACGAACCTAAAAAATAGCCTATGCAAACCCTTGAACAATAGCCTAAAACATCACATTAAATAGCATAGATTTACACGAACTTCTTTAGGCAAGTCTTCTCATTAATCTCCAACAACGAAAATGAGAGAGGCATCCTCCTTTTATAGCTAAGGAGCCTCCTCAATACAATGAGTAATACAATGCGCTAACTCAAAACCATGAGCAAAAACCATTGGCCCAAGTCAAAACCATGGGAAAAATACAATAAATGGGACAAAGTAATCCTCAAAACCCTCCAATACATGAGCGCCCCCCTCAAAATGGTCAAATACAACAACATAGGGTCACACACAGTGTTACAAGAACCGAACCGGAATCAGTAAAACCGGTTGGTCCGACCGGTTCTGAGCCCCCACTGGTCCGAACCGCCCCTGACCAGTTTCGTACGGAATCAGTTTTTTTGCCTGAACCGGCTGGTTCCGTGAAGACAACCCACTGCTGGAAAAAGGTTAGGGGAAATTAGATTTTTTAAAAAATTTAGGGTTGGGGGCATGCATGGGAAGCTTCTAGAATTGTCTAGAGCCCCTAATGAAGCTATAAAGGCAACCCCACCCCCTCTCTTTCACTCACACTACTCATTTGGGTTCTCTTGAGTTTTTGAGCTAAGGGTTTTTCTTGAGTTTAGAGAGCTGATTGCAGGGATGAATATGAATATGTGTATAATGGTTTGGATTCACATGGATGCACATGAATATGTATTTGTTTTTCAAAATTTGAATATTTTATGTATTTTTAGTGATCGTTTTTTTTCCGGTTCCGGTTTTTGGGGCCGACTGGTTCAATGACTGGTCCGATTCTGGTAACTGACTCACACATGTGGACTAAAAAGGCCTAGAAGAAGTGTGTCGTCTCATAAAGTGTGCCAATGTCCCAAAAATGAGTGAAGAACAAGTCAAACATGGTCCAAGGACTCAAGTGCCCTTCTAACCAACTCCCATGAGCCAAGAAGTGGTCAAAGCACAAAATAACAACCTCCAAGTGTGTGATGTGACCCCCACACGTACGTGACGTCCAAGGTAGATTCCAATGTAAATGGCACGTGTGACCTCCTCAATAAGGGTGATCCTCAAGTAAATCATTGTGGTCAGTGCCACATCATCCTATAGTCAACATAACCACCTGTAACCACACAACAACCTATAACCACCTCCTAGGAATCCTCAAGTGCATCAATAAGCTTCCACGTGTGGTCCAAGGAAGGAATAAGCTTCCACGTGTGGTCCAAGGAAGGAATAATAATGCATGTGTGAGTACAATGTCCAATTGAGCAAGAAGATCAAATATGAGTGGTCCATGTGGCAAGTGTGATGACATGGCATCCCTATCACGACTTGATGCACTGTCATGGATCCCAAAGTAGTGACACATATCTTGATGCGATACATGGATCCCAAGGCAAATGGCATAGATCTCAATTTCTATAGATGTGACAAAAATGAGTACACAAATCCCAAATAAGCATCATGGATACCAATGCAGTGTCACAGATCTTGAGGCATGGTAAACAGATCCCCATGCAATGTCACAAATATTGAGGCGTGGTACACGAATCCCAATGCAATGTCATAAATCTTAAGGCATGGTACATGGATCCCAATGCAAGGTACCCACTTGGAATGATGGGTCTAGCTTCTTAGCAAGCCATTAGGTGATACACACCAAGTGATCTATCTTAGCATAACATAACAATAAGGATTGGTTTTAATATTTACCTAAGTTTTACCAAGGGGGAACAACGTTAACCCTTATACATGTGACAAGTCCTAGGACAACAATTATTTCCCAAGCCCTTGGGTGAAAGATAGGTAATGTGATGAATAATTATGAAAAAGGGGAATGGAAAGATTTCATGTGATGACCCTCAAAGTCTTTTATATGCATAGGTCTTGTTATTTTATTCATCTAGCTTTCATGAGCTAGGATTTTGATACAACAACCTTCAAGAGGGAGCTTTTAGCATTGAGTTACCTGTCCTCAAGACTGTTTCTTACTACGCCTTTTTACCTTTTTCTTTATGTGTTCATTTTATTGAACAAGTCCCTTTTTCTTTAGATATTCATATACAAGCTAGGGACTAGGGGCATTGGCCTCCTAGCGAGGTGGCATTACTCAAGCTTTACATTTTTGGCTTTTGACTTTATTGCTCTTCACCTCTAGCCTTTTTTGGCTTTATTAACTTAGGATTTCTTCATTAGACATTTTTGTTAACATTTGATAAGTCATACATGATTAGGATAGAGATTTTATTTTATTTTATGGACGAAATGAAGTGAAACAAGGATAGTGGAAAGCGTCTAGCATGGTTAGAATGTGGAAAATGCTACCTTGGCTAGTTACCCAGTAGTAAAAATTTACCCAAGAAATGACAACACTTATAAAGGAAAAAATATTACCCCCCAAGGTAGAATGAGGCAAATAATAAAACTATGCATGTTATGATGTGCTATCGAATTTCATTTTAGTGTTTACCACTTTCATGACTAACCAAGAAATTATAGCATCACATCCAAATCAACCACCAATACATGGAATATCAAGATAGATCATGGTGAAACAATAATGTACCATCCATAGTGCATTTGTCATCTGAGGAGTGAGAGAGGAGGATACAATATACCACAACTGAGCTAGCACATTCATACATTCGAAGGAGATAATGAGAAGAATTGTTTGAGTTCGAAGAAGATGAGCAAGATAGCTCATGTAAAAAACAACATGACACCTTGTGAGGGTACCTCTGAAGTTGTCACCCCATAGGGGGTAACAACACCAATGGGATGGGGGCAGGGTTACCGGAAGTTCCCCCCCCCCGCTTCGAAGCCCCGAAGCTCGATCCGGGCGGGTGCGTCCTGGAAGCGCCCTCTGAAGCGCGACTCAATTTTTGGAAGCGCGCTTCGGGGCTCTTAAGCACGATTCCTGCCATTTCTGAAGCGTCCCCCTCCGAAGCGCGCTTCAGAAATTTGGAAGCGCGCTCCCAAATTTCTGGAGCGCGCTTCGGAGGGCGCTTCACAGGCGCTTCCAAGGGGGAATGAGGTGTTTGGGCGTGCAGGTGAGGGTTATTTGTCCTAACTAGGGCTATTTAAAGAGGTCCCCAC
>ML778041.1:1301446-1312734 GCA_009831015.1 Picea engelmannii
TCATTAGACTCCTATAAAAGGGGAGGCAATATGAGGAGGCAACACACATCTCATTTTGTCATAATGGTGTTGGTATGAGTGAGTGAGCACTCTTGCCAAGGAGATTGGGGAGGCAAATTTCAGCGAAGGAAATTCTTCACTTTGTCAAATCTGATCTAGGGTCTCTGGACTTTCTTTCTCTATTTTTTCAGCCAAGGAGAGGAGGCCGCACGTGTGAGCTCACACGTGTGAGAGGAGGAGGAGAACAGGTTACGTGTGAGCTCACACGTGTGAGAGGAAGAGGACAACAGGTTGTATGTGTGATCCACACAGTCTGTACCACACGTGCAGAGCATACAGCAACAGGAACAGCTGCATTTGCGCACTGTACAATACGTTTATTGCAGGCTGTACCGCACATATGGGTTCGTACAACAGTTAGACCATACACCCACACGTGTGAGACCGTACGACGCATTTATTGCAGGTCTATACAGCATGCGTGAGGATAATTGCTGATGCAGGGGCCGTCCAGATTTGTAAGTTGGAATATTTTCCAGAATTTTGCTGAAGTTGTAATTTGCGGAGGACTAGTTTTTGTCCACAGAATTTCTCAAACTGAAAATTTTACTAAACAGAAATTTGTGTCTCTTGTGCAGGGATGATTTCTCTCTGATTTTTTGCTTTTGCTATAATTTTCTGTCATACTTCAGTGTAAAATTATTCAGTGATAACAGCCCTAGTCTACTGTTTGAGGTCACTTGGAAGTAATTTTCAGATCTGAAATTGAATGCATTAAATGCTAAGAATTTTCTCCCAGCAGCAACATCACAACCAACAGCAAGGTAATAGCAAATGTTTGAGGTATTTACTGTCCAAAAGCAGCAAAGAATAAGTATTCTCTGTACCCACAATATCCAACAGCGAAGTATGGCAAATGCTCGAGGTATTAAGTTTTAATTATACCTACAATAATAAATATCCAGCAGCAAGGTTTCCACTGTTCCAGCAGTCCACAACATCCAAGAGCAGAGTTTCTGTTTCATAGCACCCAGCAGTCACAGGCTGATGGTCTCGACTCTCCCTCACATGGTTCCCCTCACACTGATGTACCTACAGAGCCTTACGGCTCATACAAGTTAGAATACAGTGCGCACTCACTCAACCACGGTCACTGTCACAGCACTGCTCCAGTACAGGACCCCCCTCATGCAGCAGAAACTTAGAAATCTCATGGTGACAGCACAGGAAAATGATGGGCAGCAATGGATGAGAACTCATGGGGGGCAAGAAGAATTAAACATTAGGTTAAAATGTATAATTTATACACGGTTCTGTTTTTGTTTTTTTGCGATTTCTTTTAACCTCAGCTGGCATTGTTAAAATTGGTCAAAGGGGATGTGGGAGCGTGGCTTTTTAGGTGGGAACGTTTCTGTTTTTGAAAGGGGCATTCCCTTATGCATTTCCGTGCAATCCTGTCAAAAGGGGATGTGGGGGAACATCCCCGTTGGAGTACCCCCGTCCCAGGAGCACGGAGAGCCTGTTCCCTATCCTCGGGGATGCATCCCTGTGTAACAATGATTTTCTATGAATATAAACTGACATTATGGTTTGTGAGCAGGAACTATAGAAGCAAGCAAGTCCTGACTGCATCTTGTTAGCTTTCTTAGGCTAATTAGATGGCTAGGTGAATCTTTTGAATCTGTAAAATAATAAAGATATTGGCTGTTGGTGAATGCACAAGAAAAATAGGTAGCTCACTACAAATTCATGTGAACATCAGCAAATTTAATGAATTTCAAAATCTTATGTGGAAAACATTGGTTGACATTTAAAATATATTTACATAATTGCCAAACTTGGCTTCTGATAAAATGTTCAAAAATAACTAATTGGTGATAAACAGCTAATAAGATTTGTCTGTTTATTGCCATATTCTTCCTGCTAATAACTGTAATTGTTGCTTATAGTTTACCTTGGCTACAGAGTAGATTTGGTTGGTAATATCTACTTGATTGTAATGCCAAACCTTTGAACTAAATGGCCAATTAATTTCTTCATCGTATTTCTCAGATGTATCTTAGGCATTCAGATGTTATATTAATATAGAATTTATTTTTTTCTCAAAATTGGTGTATCTTCAAAATAGGATCGAATTTCAAAAGCCGAAATTGGTTTCCCAAGAAAGCTTGAAGCTTGAACTAGTTTCGGAAGTCTTGAAGGATGCTCATGTATATATAAACTTGGTATTTGGCATGCAGGATGTCTGTAAGAAAATAATGGCTTTTATGCAACATGGACCATGGGCAGTTTGTGTACTCTCTGCTAATGGAGCTATTTCAAATGTGACTCTTCGCCAACCAGCTATGTCAGGTGGCACTGTAACATATGAGGTACGGATATGCAATATGTTGGAATTCTATTTTGTTCCTCAAATTGATGAATTTCAGGGTTGACTATGGTAGTGAAAACTCACAACTTTGCCAGTATAATAAGATAGCATAAGTGGAGATCTGGATGAATTGTAAAATAGTAGATTTTGTACAAGTTTTCTATTTCTTGTTTTTGTTGGCTCATTTGTTACAATTCACAATTGCCTCTAGTACATATGAGTCATCTTGTCATTATTAATGTCTATTGACATCAGTGATTCAACTTGTTAATATTTTTCAGGGACGGTTTGAGATTTTGTCATTGTCAGGCTCCTTTCTACTCACTGATACTGGAGGAACTCACACAAGAACTGGTGGCCTTAGTGTTTCATTAGCTGGGTCTGATGGTCGTGTTATTGGGGGTGGAGTGGGAGGCCTTCTCATGGCAGCAAGCCCTGTACAGGTGACAACACTCCAATTTCTTGGCTGCATAAACTTTTACCAGATATTTATCTATAAGATCCTTTTATTTTGGATACTTGCAGGTAGTAGTTGGTACCTTCCTAGTTGACAACAAGAAGGATCTTGGACGGGTTGGAAACGGTGAACCTTCCATGGGTACTTTATCAGGATCCATGTCAGGGGGGTCCCCTTCCCCTTCTATTGCTGTGCAATCTCGGGCAGAAACTTCTGCTGGTACCAATCTGAGAAAAGGAGGTGAAGGTGAGCAAAATACTGGAGGTGGTACTTATAATATGCAACCTCAAGTGTTAACTATGATGTCCCTGCAGTCGATGGACTGGGGAGGTGCTCACTTTGAAGCTGAAACAAAGAGTGACACGGAGACGGCCTTGACAGGTGGGTATTTTATAAATTACATCTTTAGTTGGCACCACATCCATGCTTTTCAATTTTAGTTATTGTGGAACTCTTGCTTTGTGCGAGCTTCATTGTAAAGTACACATTCCATACAGTCAATTTTTTCTTCTTTGCTTTTGATCCTGAATTGAATTTTCCAGTCTTGTGAAGTATAGCATTCTTTTCTTTATCATCAACTCTGCTCTGCTAAATTGCAGTGTGTGTGTATATCATGAGTATTGATCATAAAGAGTTCTAAATGTCGGTCTGATTGAACATAATCAATAAATTTTTTGTTGAAAAAATGATGCATGTAGGTAAATTTAAAAATTTACAGCATACAACCAACATACCAATATATCTTGCATATATGAGGATCACTGAAAGTGAGACAATCACAGAGAGAACACAAGTATACCCTGGGAAACCCTCTTAGGGTAGAAAACCCAGCCAAAACTTCTCTTTAGATTCTTCAACAAAGTACAATACCAGTACAAGACTTTAGAGTAACTAGCTAGGATCCAGAGGGCTGAAACAATACCTCTGTTTCAGCACTTACAAACTTCACAAATAGCTGAACTAACACTTRTAGTAACAGCTTGACAAACTCACCAAAAGATAACTGACTTTCTTTCTTGCTGTARCAGACTTATGGCAACTTTAACATAGTATTTGTAGAAGCCTTATATCAGCAAGGAACGACAAAAGACTTCAACAAGAATAGAGTGCTTGTATCAACAATATACTTCAACAACTAGCTGCCATATACCAGCAGAAGACTCCAGCAACTAGCAGCCATATACCAGCAGAAAATTCCAGTAGATATCAGTCATATACCAACAAAAAATACTTCAGCAAATAGATGCCTTGCCTCAGTAGAAGACTCTAGCAAAACAAAGGTATGTAAATGTTAAGTGAATGCCCTTTTTTATAGGTTGGTTTGGCTGCCCTAAGCAGCCCCCTAAGAATGTATGACAGTTGTATTACAATGGTCATACCTGCCCTCCTTTGGCTGCCAAGAGCCACCTCCTAACGCTCCCAAAGGTCACTTCCTTTGTTTCTTCTAGAGGCTGCCCTAAGTTGCTATCTTAGGATTGTATAACAGCTGTCATTCCACCACCCTAAGCAACCTCCCTAAGCTGGCCACTCCAACCATCCTAAGCAGCCCTCTTAAGCAGCCTCCCCAAGCTAGCCACTACAACCTCCATAAGCAGCCCTCTTAGAGGTGCTATGAGGTTGACACATGGCATATGGTTGTCTTGGCATAGGGTCGACACTTGTCATGTGTTTGATGCTTGACATAAAGTTAACACTATATGAAAACTTTATTTACATGGTTAGTTACAATAGGGAAAATAGCTTCCAAAGCTATATAATTCAACACTCCCTCTTAGCAAGGAAGGTATTTTCCTAGTACCAAGTGTTACATCCATTTGTCTTTACTTGGCTATTGACTTGTTGATCCATGTAGAATCTATTCATCAAGAGAAGTTTTGTATCCATATCTAGCATTGGGATCAGTAGCATCTCTGGTGAGCACACTGCTGTCATTACAGTATTTTTATTCACTCAGTTCACCAAGAACTGTTTGTGCAGTTCACCAAGAATTGTCCTACTAGCCATATGCTAGAGGAAGCTATACAGTTCACCAAGAACTGTCTTACTCAGTGCCAGTCCTTTTTCATACTGGATGAGTAATCTTAGAGCCAATCCTTTTTCATACTGGATAAAAATAAAATAGAATAGCTCACATCCTACTTGTAAATGACTTGCCCCGCTACTGTCACTAGAATCCCATATGCAGCTCCTTACTCCTTCTTACGAGGGACCAGTCCAAGTTTGTCTCTAAAGTACTCAAACTTCACCTTTGACAGAGGTTTGGTTAGCACATCTGCAACCTGCTCATTGGTAGCCACATAATGAAGCTTCATTGCTCCCTTTTCTACCACATCAAGGATAAAATGATACTTGATTCCAATATGCTTTGATTTGTCACGAAACACGGGGTTCACTGACAACTTTATGCAACTTTGATTGTCACAGCAAATACTAGTAGCATCTAACTCAATATCAAATAATTCTGAAAGTAATTTCCGTAGCCATACAACTTCAGTACATGCTAAACATGCTGCCATATATTTTGCCTCAGTTGTACTGAGCGCAACACTGGTTTGCTTCCTGCTAAACCATGAGATCATACCTGATCCCAAACTAAAACAACATCCTGAAGTACTCTTACGATTTGTGACACTACCAACCCAATCTGAATCAGAGTATCCCTGTAGTCTGAACTCACAATCTACATCATACTTGATACCATACTCAATGGTATCTTTCAAGTATCTCATCACATGTTTTGCTGCGATCAAATGACCATGTCTGGGTTCAACCATATACTGACTTAAAGTGTTCACAACAAGTTACAAAACATATGTCTGACCTTGTATTCGTTAAATACATCAATGAACCAATCATTTGCCTATACAAAGTGGCATCCACTATCTCTGATGAAGTATCACATAATAACTTTGGATTTGTCGTCATAGGTGTAGTCATGGATTTACAATCCATCATTCCAAATTTCTTTATAATTTCTACAACATATTTTCCTTGACTAAAACAAATCTCACCTGGATTCTGCCACACTTCCAGACCTAGGAAATAGTGCATTTGACCCAGATCTTTCATTTCGAATTCTGAAGCAAGCTTCTTTTTGCAATCAGTGATGAGGTTTTCATTTCCTGTTAGAAACAGATCATCCACATACAATAGTAAGATCACCTGATCATCATTCTCAATCTTATAGTAGAGATTGGAATCTGCTTTACTCTTGATAAAGCCCAAGCTCATCAAAAAATTATCAATTCTTTCATACCATGTCCTGGGTGCTTGCTTCAAGCCATACAAGGCTTTCTTTAATCTGCACACATGTCTGACTGTCATGTGTCTCAAATCCTTGTGGCTGCTCCACACACTTCCTCTTCTATCACACCATTTAGAAAGGCAGTCTTTATATCCATCTGATGTAGTTTCCATCCCATCTTCTTCATAATTTATTCCCTCTTTCTGAGAGAACCCACGAGCTACAAACCTTGCTTTGAATTTCTCAATACTACCATTTGCAACATGCTTGATTTTGTATAACCATTTAGATGTTACCACAGATTTTTCTTTTGGTCTTGCTTCTTCTTGGATACAATCTTCCCACAACCTGCTAAACTTTGTTAACTTACTCCTTGAACAAATTCCTCTTATGAAAGAGTCCCATGACTTCGGAAGTCCATTCAAAGTAGGCATTACTAACTCAACTTCTTCAACTGAGTCATCGATAGCTATAATTTGTTCATTAATCTGGGAAATTCTTGTAAAGAAGGCATGAATAGATTCAGGCTTCTGCATCTTTACATTTTAGAGTTGAGTCCTCAAAGCCATCTTTCTGTTTATGTTCCTTCCTTCATATAGACGAGATAGAGCATCAAACATCTCTTTGGGAGTCTTCAAGGATGATACATGAGGAATAAGACGGTCTTTTATAGAATCTGCAATTATTTTCTTTGCCCTTATCAAATTCTTCTTGTACTTACCTTTAGCTTCTTCTTCTTCCTCAGGTTCTGCAACCTCTTCCATAACATAATCTGATAAGTCATTTTCTTCCAGAACAAGGGATATTCTGTACTTCCATGCTCTGAAGTTATCAAGTCCCCCAAGTTTCTCATCAAGCTCAGTGCTTGACATCCTCTTGTCCTTGTTTTTGACTTCCTTCAAAAACTGAAATATTGTAGTCTCATTCACAAATCTAATAACTCTCTGTAGAAATGGCTTCTTTCAAGGACGCTATGATACCATGTTGAAAAAATGATGCATGTAGGTAAATTTAAAAATTTACAGCACACAACCAACATACCAATACATCTTGCATATATGAGGATCACTGAAAGTGAGACAATCACAAAGAGAACGCAAGTCTACCTTGGGAAACCCTCTTGGGGTAGAAAACCCAGCCAAAACTTCTCTTTAGATTCTTCAACAAAGTACAATATCAGTACAAGACTTTAGAGTAACTAGCTAGGACCCAGAGGGCTGAAACAATACCTTTGTTTCAACACTTACAAACTTCACAAATAGCTGAACTAACACTTATAGTAACATCTTGACAAACTCACCAAAATATAACTGACTTTCCTTCTTGCTGTAGCAGAGTTATGGCAGCTTTAACATAGTATTTGTAGCAGCCTTATATCAGCAAGGAACAACAGAAGACTTCAACAAGAATAGAGTGCTTGTATCAACAGTATATTTCAACAACTAGCTACCATATACCAGCAGAAGACTCCAACAACTAGCAGCCATATACCAACAGAAAATTCCAGTAGATATCAGTCATATACCAACAAAAAATACTTCGACAAATAGATGCCTTGCCTCAGTAGAAGACTCTAACAAAACAAAGGTATGTAAATGTTAAGTGAATGCCCCTTTTTATAGGTTGGTTTGGCTGCCCTAAGCAGCCCGCTAAGAATGTATGACAACTGTCATACCTACCTTTGGCTGCCAAGAGTCACCTCCTAAAGTTCCCAAGAGCCACCTCCTAAAGCTCCCAAGAGCCACCTCCTAATGCTCCCAAAGGTCACTTCCTTTGTCTCTTCTAGAGGCTGCCCTAACTTGCTATCTTAGGATTGTATGACAGCTGTATAACAACTGTCATACCACCACCCTAAGCAACCCCCCTAAGCTGGCCACTCCAACCATCCTAAGCAGCCCTCTTAAGCAGCCTCCCTAAGCTAGCCACTACAACCTCCCTAAGTGACTATTAATTCACTTTGTGGGTGAATTAGGAGACATAAAGTGAACTTAGGGAACTTAACCCAAAGTGGGTTTGACAGTGAGATTATTATGGGATGATCTCAACCATTGATTGGACATGAGATATGATGATATCAATCGTCCATTCTTTAGGTTTCCTTATGGAGGTTCAAGAGGGGCGCAAAGGGCAAGGAGGAGCTCATTCACTCATTTGTTCACTTGGAGAGTTTGAGAGAGAGCATGAGGATGAGGTTTGTTGCTAGTGTTGAGGAAAGCTTGGGCGCGCTTCTATCCATGGAGGCATCCAACAAGCTTAGGTCCTCAGTTATTTAATGGAGAGGTTCTTGCTTGGAGGAGGGTGCACTTGGTGAGGAGGGCGCATCATTAGCAGGGAGGACTTTCAAAGCTCAGATTGTAGTGAGGTTTGTTTCAGTGGGAAGCTACAGCTCAGTATCAGAGTATTGTGGGAGGTTTTCTCCATCAGAGCTTCCAGTTGGCAGAGAGCTCTAGTTCAGTGGTCTAGACAACATTTTTGGAGGGAGCACCTTCCTAGGGCGCACTTGCTTTAGTTGGGCTTGTATTGCAGCTTGGATCAAGCTGCTATTGTATCAGGTTCTTTTGTTTATTGTACTTGCTGTATTCCACTTTTTATTCTCCATATATATACACTCATATTCCAAACTGGTTTTCCCCGGGGTGGTTTTATCTAGGGTCATGTTGACCAAAAATACTTGTGTTCATTTTCATGTATGTTTTAATTTTCTTATCTCATTGCACATATATCATAGAGCGTTTGGTCACACTTGATAACTCACCTAAACATGTATATTTTATTGTAATCCTAAGATGGTCAAACTTGATCACCTTCCAACAATTTTGTAGTTCTGTGAATAGATAATACGATAAAAATGTACCGTATGTGTACATTGGGGAAATCTCCTTACTACTTGCGTTCTTGGTATCCCTCTTGGGTTTTATTTTTTCTATGTGAGTATTTGTGTTTGTATTGTGTGCCTACATCAATTGTTATCAAAAGCTTATGGTTAGAACTTCTCAAGAACATTGCCATTCTTGTCTCCTTTGGGATTTTCTTTTTGCCTGCAGTCTTTCTTCAAGCCCTTTTCAAGCGATTCAGGGGATAAACAAAGTGACGAGCTGGGAGCTTCATATGATGATTTCCTTTCAAGCCGTGAGACCATGATAGTAAATTAAAATATATCCCCTGGGCGATCAAGAGGGTTAGAGCTAAAATTTTATGAAGTGGTAAACTGTGATATTCTTACAAATTTCAGCCCTTGGTTTTTTCAACTTTCTTTCATTTTCCCCTTTGATAGGGTTCCTCAAAACATTGTCACTACATCAATGATTGAGACATAACAGTTTGTGCATGTAACTTGTGAATCATTATCCCTAGTTGCAAAAATCTACTTTTTCAAGCATTTCTTGTGTCCTATGGCTCTCCTCGTAAACTTGCCAATGACTCTGGAGACTCTCAGGACTCAGGACTCAAGCCTTGTCCAAATCTTGGTTGAACAAATGTAGGAGATACAATGTCTCTTGCTAGTAACTCTTGTTACTGACAATAAGAACATGCTTAACAATAACAAATGTTTTCAAGATAAAATGATACATGATATGATGAATAAGTTCTAGCAACTCCTCACCATTTAGTGATAGTCCCTCCAACATACCTTGCAATACCAACTATAACCTTATTTCAATATTTCTCTTGGGTGTACTCATTGCCCAATAGACTTTCAAAGCCCTAAATAGGGGCATGCTTTACTCTTAGATTCATAGTTCAGAAGCCTACTTCAAAATTTAGCCTCCTCCAATAGATGCTCAGAAAATCCTTGTAGTTGAGGTACACATGGAAGGACAAGCCCTCATGTGGTGGTAGAAACACACCCAAGAACTTGCAACCTTCAATATCGCATTGGCATTTAGGATGATTTCAAAGACATCTTCCACAAGTGGTTCTACCTATTAGGGTACAAGGATGCAATGATTTTTTGATAGACTCTTGGACATTGAGTCTAGTAGTTCATCAAGGACTTCAACAAACTGTCCATCAAACGTGAGGTAAGGGATTCTACAAATGCCTTTTGTGTCAAGCTCATTTCTAGTTAGCTTCCTTGCATTGGAATAGAACTAGAATTCTTCCCTATCTCCCCATTGGATCATGCCTTCCAACTAACCTAAAAAATCAAAGCTAAGGCTAATCAACTCGCCCAACAACTAACACAACCCTTATGTATGAGGGATTTCCTTCCCTACTCTCTCAACGACCATTGGTTTTTTGCTCTAGAGACATCCAATCCTATTGGTCGAGGGAAGTGCAAAAACTGTTCTTATCATTAATGGTTTGGGCATTTTGATGATGAATGTTGCACCTTGCAAGACAAAAAGTCCAAGGCTCTCCTTGCTGATATGAAACATATAATCCAAGACCATGTCTCTGAGGAACAATTGGAGGAACTTGAGTATCACAATCCCAATTTCAGATTTCTTTAACCCTTTGCTGGTCCTCTTGGACAAGTATTATGTTGATCTAGAGCAAGAAGTCCTCTTCACTCACACTTTCCAGATTGGGTAGAAACTTGGACAACTCATCATGGACATTGGCAACGAAATTAACCTACTTTCTCAGCAGTTGGTTGACTCACTCCAACTCCCTACAACACCTCATCCACAACCATATCATCTTGAATGGGAAAAAGACGTAGGGTTGTCCATACCCATCACACATAGGTGTTCTATCACTTTTTCCATTAGAGTTTTCATTGATACTATTGATTGTGATATTACACCATTAGATTGTTATAACATTCTTCTTGGAAATCTCTACTAGTTTCATACTAGACCATACTATGATGGGATTTCCAAGAACTATAGACTTCACAAGGATGGTAAAAGCTACTAGATTACATATTCTCCCCCTCAGTTGGGACAACAAGCTATTAAGAATGTCAACCTCCACAAATTAAAAACTCATGTTTTTCTTTGGTGCTCATCTCTCTTGCCCAACCATAGCCTTTCCCACAAGAGGTGGCACTTCAAGCATGGAGTCCACATCTCACTCCTTAACTTGCTTCAACCCATAATTCAAACACTTCAACTTTGAAGCAGATGGCATTGCATATTCCTTTGGAACCCCCTTTTTCATGGTCCCCTTCACACATGGATCTATAGGGTATGACTTCTGCACCTACCCTTGAGCAGCCTATGGTAAGTGTTGCCGTCCTAATACACACTTGCAAACGTGAGCAAAGTCCA
>ML778042.1:12415-23184 GCA_009831015.1 Picea engelmannii
AATGGCTTAAAGCCGACATAAATAAAATAACATTACTAATCTAAATCACAACTAATGGCCTAAAGCCGACATAAATAAAATAACATTACTGATCTAATATGCCCCAATTAAGTGGTAATGAGCCAATATTAGGGCTTAACATGTTTCAAGGAGGAAGGGCCCTAGGAGTGGTTCAAAAACTAGTTGACAACATATTTGAGGGTGTCAAATTTTCCCATGAATTTGGCATCCATGGCGTAAAAAAATTTCTATACTTGGTCCTGGAATTGTGAAAATATGGAATTAATGGAAGAAATATCAAAAAGCGCATGTTGGATTTTCTCCTTGTTCTAGTTTATGGCCTCTTGCAGGTCTTGGTTGTGAGTGTTGGCCATTTGGATAGGAGGGGTTCCTGTAAATGGAAATAGGTGGGTTGGACCACAGAAAAGAAAGTCTTATAACTGATATGTACCATGGAAATTGGGGATAAAATAGGAATACAATAGGATAGGTTGCAAATAAGGGTGCAACTGGGAAGCGGGTTGGGTCCATTGAAAAAAAAAGGCTTAAAAACGAGAGGTACCAGTGTCGTCTGGGTGAGGAGAGGAATCCAATGGGATAGGTCCTAGATAAGGGTGTCAACAAGACCACTATACTCTTTTTTTTTTCTTTTTTTTTAACTCATGTGGAGTTATACTCTAATATGAATAATACTACAATGGAGAAATTCTCAAATTCTTAACAGGAAGAAATGTCTAGTAATTTCACAACCAAAATGCAGGAGGCAAGGTTGCATGACAATAGATCTTGTATGTTCCTTGTTTGCTATATTTTTGTCCCAAGGGTTAGGTTTTTTCAAGGTTCCTACAGACAAGGTTTTTCACTATTGTTGGGCTCTAAAGATGTCCTAAAAACAACTTTAGTTTAACATTAATTTATCAACCCGAGGATTCATCTTTTCTTTCAAGAATATAGGCAAAGTCTATGCAGATAGTTATAAAGGTCAAAATCGTGTAGCTAAAGAAAATATGAGTTTATCAATAATCCAGTTCCTCATACATTCATTATGAAACTAGGAATTCACTTAACAGAATTGTAATCTAATCTAAAACATCCTTGTGAATTAAAGGCATTAACCAAATTGTTGAATTCATCTAGCTAAGAAACAGGAATTGAGTCTATAGAAATGCTTAATAAACCGATCTATCAATGATTGTTTAACATGTTGGAAAGAATAGATAAGTACTGTAAAATTAAGAAGGAACGACAAATGTAACTTTAAGCGAAAGGGACAGAAAATGTTAATTTAAGCGAAAGTAACAGAAAATGCTAATTTAAGCGAAAGGAACAACAAATGCTAACTTAATAAAAGGGGCAGTGTACATGAAAATGAGAGGAACTTTTGATCAACAAACTAAAGCAATGAGAAATGAAACAGCAATCGATAGCATTCAAATGAAACACTTATCCTTTGTAATCAAATAGCATAACTAATTTATGAAAACATCAACACACTCACGCATTTATCTTTAACTGTTGCAAAGAGATTTAAATCACATGAAATCAAATTGATACGATTACATATAGAGATATTAAATCCTTCTGACTGAGCCCACGGTCTTCAGAAGTACTGCTGCTAGAAACTCAGTATGCAAAGATAGTAAAAACGCTCAAATATTCTATTAATTCCATAACTTGTACAACATTTACAATAGACTGTCTAGACAGAGCAATTCAGAAATCTGAATGCTTGGATAAATTTCTTCTCTTTCTCTCTGTGATTCATTACTCTATATATATTACAATGATATGGTAAATTAAGCTATCTTGAGGATAGAGAGATCCTCGGGATTGGTTTTACTATTTATAAAGATTACAAAATAGAGAATCAATCTTCCTCAAAACTGCTTTGCACATGATTCCCTTGACCTCCAATAATCTGTGCATCTTCATAATCTTTGAGTTTAACCATATTTGTCCATTCCTACAATAAAATCAAACAATTCAAACTGAAATTCAGAAATTATCTAATATTACCTAATAACATTTCTAGAAGTCTTTTTAATCATTTTATTTCCTAATTATCTCTAATTAATAGAAAAGTCAATCAAGGTTATATCATAAACCATGGTGATAAGGACGACATTTGTACCTTTTTCTTGACTCAACATATCCCCCATCTTACCTTCTTGCACGTCCTCATGCAAGTTGAGATCCTACATGTAAAGAGGTGATGCTATAAGGAGGAGAGGTTGTTTCACTAGGTTTCATGAACCCATTCTTACTTATGAGTTCTTCAAAAGCATCTTCTTCTCTCTTCCTATTAATTTGATAATCCCTCTAGTAACCCTTTGGAGGAAAAAAAATAATAGGAGGACTATATCTGCACCAATCTAGGTAGGTCCTTCATCTTGGATCATTCTGGTATACCTTTCCACCCTGAAGTTGGTTGCATGAAATTTTTTGAAGCCAAAGGGTTCCCTACTCTTGACTTCATTTGGGGAGGCATCCCATCTTAGTTTGGAAGCAGCAAGAGCTTATTCTTTGAGCCCCCTAAAATATGGTAGACCTGAACATATAACCTGTCGGTGAATAGGAGAAAAAGAGTCTACAACCCCTTCCATATTCATGAATGTTCTACGCTGCATGACGACTATGAAGGATTTGGGAGGTTCCCCTCTGATCCAGAGGTCTAGCCCAGTCTCCCTTTTCATGAAGGTCTTGTGTGCTTTAGCCCACCTGGTTTGGTTTTTGGTAAAAGAAAAGAATGCTTGGAACTGTATGTCCCCAATAAAAGGACTAGGGTTCTCTTTTCTATTTTATTCCAAGATAAATTTGTGGAGGTATAGCTCACACAGAAAGTATTAAACTTTTTCTTCTTGTTCTCTAAAGAATGAAACAAACTTAGAAACGGTGGTGAACTTAATTGGTTTACCTTCTCTAATATCTTTTACCCTCAGCAACAAATAATGCTCCAATAAAAACAAGATGTAATTAGTAGCATGAGCCCTGCAATATACTGCATCAATATAGACAGAGCAAATTTCTTTGACTTGATCCAAAGCTTTTTTTAACTGACCTTGTACTTTCTTCACCTTCCCTTGAGCTCTTTAACTCAGCAAAAGTCTTTTTTTTTGTTGCTGACATGGATTTAAGTTGTTTGACAACTTATTTATGATCTTCCATGGTTACCATCTCACTCTTGGACTGAGTCGGGGTCTGTTGGGTTTGCACCGGCTCTTCCTCCAACCTGCTAATAATAGCATCATGTTCAGGGGACTCAAATGCTTCATCAGTCTGAACAGCTGTCTCTTCTATGGTCGGGGCATCTGTCTGGGTTTCTACATCAATTTTCTCTATAGGAAGCACTTCCTTAGTTTGGGCAGCTGGAATCTCTGTTTGAGTTTCCATTTCATGTGTTTCCAAAGGAATCACTACTTCATTCTAAACAGATTCTTCTTTTGTTGTTGAAATCTTTGTTTGTGCTCCCATCTCTGTTGTTTCTTTAGGGTCATGCAGCTCTGTCTGTGTTCCAACAGTAATTGTATGGATTTTCCTCCTAAGAAATGGGTTCCTTCCCTGTGTTCTAGGCCTTTTGGATTTCTTTCTTTCATAGGCCTTATCAGCTTGCTCCAATTTTTTCCTTAATTATTTAATTATTTCCTTGAGTCTACCAACTTTTTGATTTAGTACTTCAATTTTTTTAACCCTTCTCCTCAACAGCTTGTTTTCCTGTTTCAATTTTTTGACTTTATTGTGACCTTTGCCTGTTGTTTTCTATTTATGGGGGATGTTAGGGTTTTCCTCACCTTGATTAGCCAATTATTGTTCCTTTGTTTATTTTGTGTGTTATGTCTATTCTACAGGGTTGTTTACCTCAGTGTGAGGTTCTGGCTGTTCTATATCTTCAGGGAATGGCATCTCTATGTCAAAGAGGTCCAAGGCAGGGTTTGAAGAGGCAGTTGGTGCTTTGTGTTCTTCAGACCTGCTTGTGTCTTTGGTGACTGATGTCCCTAAGTCTCATAATACTTGAGTCATCTCTACCTCATAAATTTTGAAGAACTATTATGTAAGGCTTTCAAGTGATGGTTGTGTATTTCCCTGAGTGTTTTCCTATAAAGTTTGTTCTGTCTGTTCAATTTCCTGAGTATTTTCCTGTAAAGTCTGTTATGTTTGTTCAATTTCCTGAGTATTTTCTAGTGAGGGTTGTTCTGCCTATATAGCTTCCTGGGTTTCTTTAGATTGTTCTATCCTTTTACTTCTTCTTCTCTTCTCATTGGGGGTTTTAGGAACAACACTTGTTATTTTTCTTTTCTTCTTTGATGTTTATTCCTTGTGGTCTAAATTTATGCCAGCTAGATGGGGTATGCCTCAATTTCAAGCTGGGGTAATGGGACTTCCATTTGAGCACTATCTCCTCCTTCCCGGGTTGTCTCAATAACCTGTGGGGGGTTTTCATGGTGTAATTTGGGTTGTTCCATTTGTAGAGGCCTATCGGCCTCGATTATATCACCCCAAGTTATTTTCATTTAGATTAGGGCCATGTTTATTATCATCTTTACTAGTCCATGGTGACTAATTATAGTGACAGGATCTTTAGCTTTCTGAGTTCTTGCAGCAACTTCATGTAACATGGCATTTAGAAAAAATGGTAAATTGATTACTAACCTCTGTTTTACTGCTTCTAACAATTTGAGGTGTCACTTCCACATCACATCATACCTCCCATTAGAGGTGATATACCTTTTTATTACTCATGCCATCTCCCTCCATGGCTCGTTGAGAGCAATGGGGTTGAGTCCCTTCCCCTTTTTATCGAGTTCTTATCCAAGTTCTACGAAACATTCCATAGCCTCCTTGAGCATTGTATACTTCTCGGTCCACTGTATGCCTCTGTTGGGGAGGCCTATAACCCCTGCTATAATTTCCTCAGTGACCGGAATTTGTATGTCTCGGACCATGGAGACTCCTTCCTGCAAGTTCTGGAAAAATGCTATTGTGATATTTGTGTCATATCCTTGCAACCTGTTGAAGTACTTTGTCCACCCCAGATAATGTAAAATTTCTCTTGCATGCTCGGTTACCTGCAGTAATGTGGGATCTCGACTTACAATTTGGCCACCCATGTTTTATGTGAGCAGATGAGGACGGCTATCGTTCCTTGCTGCAGCTTAGTTCAACTAGCTTTGGAAGCAATATTACTAGAAATAGAAAATATCATAGAACAACAAGTGTATAAAAATGTGAGTTTTCCCACTTATTACAATCATTATGATTTATCAGTAAATGTGCAAAATATCTGCCCCCTCACAAATGGAAAGGTTGACCTCAACCGTCAAAATGTACCAGTGTAATTATGGCAAGTAGTTCAGGTGAGGTGTGATTACTATGTCGTCGTTGTCACTGGGAAAAAAAATCATTAATAAACAGTTTAATGGTAATTATGAACAATTATCACTTTGTGTGGGAAATTCGAAATGACATACCTATGTTCAAAAAATGTTTAAGGAAAAAGATTCTGAATAATTTTTAAATCTGTTCACATATTTTAGAAATGCTCCACATATAATAATGTTGTAACTCTCCCTTGTTATTGGATATAACTGGAATGACATCCTCGTTTTTAGGAAAGTAAATCTAGGTACACACAAAAAACTTGGCGTATTAAAGATAAACTTTGATACCACAGGCAGAGCCATTGCTGCCAATAGGCGTCCATAGCCTCGAAAGGGTTTCCTTTTAACCCATAGATGAGCCCATATCCTCAATAAATAGTTTGAATTTTATTTTCCCAAAAATACCACTATCCTGGTTTGGTAGCTAGATAACAATAATTCCACTCACTAGATCGTAACCTAAGTGAACAAGTCGGCTCGTGATGAGACCTCTTGTCCTTTGACGAAAAAAGAGCCAAAGGCCATTACCCTGGTGTGTTAGCCGTAGTGGGAATGTCACTTATATTATTATCTTATGATCGTGGTAGGTTGGCTCATGATGAGACCCTCTATCCTTTGTGGGAGAAGTTTATTACTTAAATTTTTAATTTTTTTTTTTTGTTTCCATCTGGTTTTTTTTATTTTTATTTTTTTTATAGGCTCTATTAAGGGAGGCTCATCTACTCCTTAAGATTAAGGGATGGCATAAGAAGTGTAATAATTCCAAGTAAAATGTGCTTTAGACTCCTTATTATGATATGAAGGAAAATTATCATTCAAGTATATGTATATATATATATATAGGGGAAAGAAACGAATTATGGTCGTTAGAGATTATGAACAATATTTAAGATAATTCGGAGGAATTAATCCAAAAACAATTCAATAAGGTATGCTAGATAGTCCACACAAAAAATGAAAAATCGTTAGAAGTGGTGCTGATGAAAATTAATTGGTGAAGGTCATACCCAAAGGAGTGGCTAATGTAATAATGGCATAATTGTTCATGAGAAAAGAATTGTGACTTTTGGGAGAAAGGAACAGCAACAAGGAAAAATTGTAGAAAGGAATAGTAGTTGTTTCTTTCGAATGAACAACGCGGCCCGAAAAAGGAACAGAAATCGCGATAAAGGGAACGACAGTTGTTAATTTCGACCGAACAATACTACCTGCAAAGGAAACAACAATCGTACAAAGGGAACGACAATCGCAATAAAAGAAATGGCAGTCGCAATAAAGGAACAGCAGTTGTTACTTTCAAATGAATGATACTAACCGCAAAGGGAACAACAATCGTATCGAGGGAACGATAGTCGTTACTTTCAAATGAATGACACTAACTGCAAAGGGAACAAAAATCATATGAAGGAAATAGTAGTTGTTCTGTTCAAATGAACGGAAACTACACGCAAAGGAAACAACAATCGCACGAATGGAACGACAGTTTTTCTGTTCGAATGAATGGCAATGATGATGTTCAAATTTTTAACCATCTATTTAAGTGATTGTAAACCTCCCGTAGACATTTTTGTTTTAGTGAATCTATTCAATTTTTATGGGTAGGTTTATTAAATAATCGAAGTATTGGATGGTTTGTTAGTGTCATTCATTCATTACAGTTTCCTGACATATTCATATTCTGTGAAAATAGGGTTTATATTCAAAAGATTTTTCAAGGTAATACAGGAGTAAGGAACAGAAAAGAGTGTTAATTATGTTCATTACAGTCATCTCTTTTAGTTCTTATTTTCTCAAGTGACTTCCCTAAAATGAAAAGAAAAAACTAAAAACTCAATCAAATCTGTAAAGAAAGTTATATACAATATGTACAGTGCAGATAAAAATCATCATTTTATGAAGTTGAAGTTGTTGGGTTACCTTCCCAACCAGCTAAAATCTGAACAGTGGGGTCCTTACTTACTTCTTGGAAAAATGATTCTTTTGAAAGTGGTTGATGGTAGAGTCGTAGTTGATTTCCATTTACCATAAAAGGAGAACCAGACCCGTCGATGGTAACTACGGTGAAAGTTCCATTATCATGAACTTCATTGATTTCATATGGTCCCAGCCACATTGTCTGTAATTTTCCAGGGAAATCCTGAAATCTGGAATCATAAAGAAGTGCCCAATCACCTTTCTGGAAAGATTTCTTCTTGATATGTTTATCATGCCAGCTAGCTCTCTATTGTTGAATAAGAGTTGTGCGATGCAGGGCGAATGTGCGTGCTTCGTCTAACTCATTGAGCTGGTGTAAGCATTGTTTATGTGCCTCTGTAAGATCTTGTCCAATTTCATGGGTCGTCCTTAGAGTCTTGATCTCAAATTCAATTGGAAAGATATGTTATTTTCCATATACTAGATGATAAGGAGAGTATCCAGTGGTGTTACACCATGTCATGTGATAGGCCCATAAGACATTTGGAAGCTCGGCTGCCCAATTCTAATGGTTTATTGAGACTGTTTTTGTCAAAATTGCTTCCAAGACTTTATTGGTACTTTCTACTTGTTTGTTTTCCTGTGGGTGGTAGGGGGAAGTAAATCTGTGTTTAATATGATAATTTTTCAGCGTGGCCATGATTCTATGGGTTGTAAATTGCGACCCTCCATCAGTGATTACTTCCCTGGGTAATCCATAGCGTACAAATAATTCGAAGAGAAACTTAATGATTTCTTCCTCCGTTGTGTTTGTCAAGGCTACTGCCTCTACCCATTTGGTCATATAGTTTGTTGCAACTAGTATATAGGCCTTTTGGTTTGATTTTGGGTTGAAGGGGACAACAAATTCTAGTGCCCATCTCTCGAAAGGTTCTTCGAATACTTGTGCTTGCAAAGGAATTTCATCAACTTGGCCTGGTCAACCCATCCTTTGACAGCTATTGCGCGCCTAGACATACTTCTTTGCATCTTTAAATAATGAGGGCCAATAATAGCCCATATGTAGAATCTTATTCCTAGTTTTGCGGTCTACAAAATGTCTGCCACAGGGCTCATTGTGACCTGCCTTCAATACATCATGAATTTCGTCATCTCTTACACATCTTCGGATCTGGAGGTCAGCCCATGTGTGGAAAAGATATCCACCAATCCAGGTGAACCATGCACTGCATTGGATGATTAGTTTCCTTTCCCTTGATGATAGATGTGATGGTAGTTTCCCAGCTGTCAGATAATTTACCACATCAGCATACCATGGTGGCTTAATAGTGACAGTGAACAAGTGTTCGTCCGGAAATTAATCTTTGATTGTCAAAGAATCATCTGTCTTGGGTACGCAAGACAAGAAATCTGCAACGAAGTTCTCTCTTCCGGGCCGATCCTTGATGCTGATATTGAATTCCCGCAATAGAAATAACCACCGAGTAACCCATCCATTAGTAATCAGTTTGTTAGTTAAATATTAATAGCAGAATTATCAATATAAAGAATAACTGAATATCATGTTATATAGTGGTGAAACTTATTAATAGCATGTATAAAAGCTAAAAATTATTTTTCTGTTACTGTGTAATTTAATTCAGAGGGAGTAAGGTTTTGCTAATAAAATAAATAGCGTAGGGTTTCTTTTCTTCTTCCTGTCCAAGGACAGTGCCTATGGCGATATCTTATGCATCTGTAGAGATGTGGAATGGTAACTTCTAGTTTGGTCCCCTCAGCACTGGTGTTGTTGAAACCATCCTTTTAAGTTCTGCAAATGCAACATCACACTTGTCAAACCACTAAAATTCCACATTACCAGTTAAATCATGTAAAGGTGCAGTGGTTCTTGAAAAAATTTCTATGAATCTGCAATAGTATCATGTTGCACCAAGAAAACTACGTACCTCATTTTGTGTACAAGGTGTAGGAAGATTAAGGATTACCTCTATTTTTGTTGTGTCTACCTTGATTCTATCTGCAGAAACATAGTGTCCTAGTACCACACCTTCAGTCATCATCATATGGCATTTCTCATGACTCAAACATAGCTTGGTAGCAATGCATTGTTCAAGTACCTTCTCCAGATTCCTTAGAGCTTGATCAAAATCAGTGCCATAAGGGGTGAAATCATCCATGTAAACTTCAAGTCCTTCATTAATCAAATCAGAAAATATGCTTAAAATGGCTCTTTGGAATGTAGTTGGAGCATTACATAATCCAAAGGGAAATACCCTATATGTGAAGGTACCCCAGGGACATGTAAATGTAGTTTTATCCTGGTCTTCTGGATCAATATGAATCTTATTATATGTTAATCCCTAATATTGGCTCATTACCCCTTAATATTATATTAGTAATTTTATTTTATTTATGTCAGCTTTAGGCCAGTATTTGTAATTATACCTCCTAGTCTCCTATATATACCAAGGAGACATTTTCATTTTGAATCATCTTGTACTTGAACATTTAAGTGGGGTAAAAGGAGGTTTCCCCTTCGAAGAGGTTTATTATCTAAAATTATCTCTTTTTCAAGGTGTTGAGTACTTTTTCTGAGATTTTTCTATGCTATATTTATATTTGGTTCTTAACATATGGTATCAGAGCTCAAGGTCTTGGGGTTTCGCTGCTACATCTGAGACACCTTGGAATTTTCGCTATACCTTTTTTTTTACAACATTTAAAAAGGAATGGCTTGGAGGATATTTAGTAGACGGATCCAGGTACGTTGGATTAAAAATTCATCACCTGAGGCCTTATACTTTCATAGATACATCCTGTAAAAGATAGGGTTCTGGAATCATCCTGAACTGAGTCATTGCGGAATTTTCACTATAAAACCTTTTCTGTAACGTTTCATACCCTGAACTCCAGAGGATACTTACAAAAATTAGTAAGGTATCTGTGGTAAAAATTTCAGCTTCTGTGTCATCTTAAATTTGTAGATACACCTTGTGTAAGATAGGGTATCTGACTAGTCCTATGGACTAGTCTCAAGAAGGTGTTCCAGGTAAAACAATAATAACTTCTTCCTAGAGTATCCAAATTGAGTGGGACTGGTTTCATTGGATCATGGATAGTCTGTAGTATTTTTGGTGCGAGTTTCAGAATTTTATATCATTTATTTTGTGCGGGGCACGCTATACAAGTGAGATATCCTGGAAAGGACAAAAATCGGCAAGTTGTGGGGAAGTTACCGTAAATTCCACTTGGCACATCCAATTTTGATCAGACTTGTGGCATTGCAGAGAAGAAATATCAAAGAACTACATAAAAGAAAGTTTCATACCCAGAAGGACCGAAACTTGGGAGATACAACAGAAGAAATATTTTCTAGCAGAACCACCTCAAAATCAAGGTTCAAAAGTGATACTTGGCCAACATGCCACCAAAAAAGGGAACTTCTACACCAAATAAGCCTCCAGAAAATCCTACTTGGAC
>ML778042.1:31577-64858 GCA_009831015.1 Picea engelmannii
GTAATGGTATTCAAGAAAGATAGCTCATGGCGTATGTGTCCAGATTATAGAGAGCTCAACAAGATCACTATTAAAGATAAGTTTCCCATTCCCATCATTGATGAATTGTTAGATGAACTACATGGAGCAATATATTTCACAAATTTGGATCTCCGTTCAGGGTATCATCATATTAGAATGAAGGAAGAAGATATCCCAAAAACAACATTCTGAACTCATGAAGGACATTATGAATTTTTGGTCATGCCTTTTGGCCTTACAAATGCACCTTCAACATTTGAAGGGTTGATAAATTCTATTTTCAAGCCCTTCCTTCGAAAATTTGTGTTAGTATTTTGTGTTAGATACATTTAGATGGAAAAATGATTCAGTATGGTACAAAGATCGTTTATATTTGTGCAAGAAATCCCAACTCAAACAAATGGTACTATTGGAATTGCACACCTCTCCAGTAGGAGGGCACTCAGGATTTTTGAAAACCTAGCATAGAGTCAAGAAGGATTTTTTTTGGGATGGCCTTAAAACTGATGTTGAAAGGTTTGTGGTAGAATTTTTGGTTTTCCAACAAAATAAGGTGGAAACAATTAAGACCCCAGGTCTTTTACAACCATTAGCCATCCCAAGTCAGCGTTGGGAGGAGGTTTCCATGGATTTCATCACAGGGTTACCAAAGTCTGAAGGAAAGAGTGTCATCATGGTGATTGTTGATAGACTGACCAAGTACGCACACTTTTGTGCACTCTCTCATCACTTCAAAGCTAGTAAAGTTGCCACCGCATTCATGGAGATAGTTCAAAAGCTACATGGCAACCCAAAGATTATTGTAAGTGAGAGAGATCCCATCTTCACTAGAAATTTTTGGACATAATTATTTTCTTGTTTGGGTACTCAATTGGGTCATAGCTCATCCTATCATCCTCAATCTGATGGACAAACCGAGAGAGTGAACAAATGTCTAGAAGGCTACGCTCATTTCTTTGTCTATGATAAACAAACACAATGGATTAAATGGTTACCCTTGGCAGAATGGTGGTATAACACTTCCTTTCATACTGCAACAAAAATGACACCATTTATGGCTCTCTATGAATACCACCCTCCTTCCATCACTTCTTCTCTAAAAGAAAAATCTAAGGTTCAAGTTGTGGAAGATCACATCGAGCATCAACAACAAGTTCTCCAACTCTTAAAGGATAACTTGACCATGGCACAAAATCCCATGAAACAACAAGCATATCAACATCGTAGTGAGAGAAGTTTTGAAGTAGGAGATTGGGTGTTTTTTAGACTACAACCATACAAACAGATGCAAGCAAGCCAATAAGGATAATAAAATATCACCAAAGCACCATGGCCCTTATAAGGTGTTGCAAAAGATTGGTACTATGGCATACAAATTGGAGTTTCCTACATCTTCATGAGTACACCCAGTTTTCCGTGTTTCATGCTTAAAGAAGGTTTTAGGTGACAAGATCCCAGTTCAAACTATATTTCCAGAACTTGAAGAGGAAGGAAAAATCATATTGGAGCCTGAAGCCATCAATGAAACAAGAATTCACCAGCTGAGGAATAGACCCATTTCAGAGTATCTCATTAAATGGAGGAAACTACCGGCTGAAGATTCCATTTGGGAAGATGAGTCTTTTATACAGAAGCATCCATAGTTACTCAAGCATTGCAGACAACACTTGTCTCAAGGGGAGGGGCATGTTAAGCCCTAATATTGGCTCATTACCCCTTAATTGGGACATATTACATTAGTAATGTTATTTTATTTATGTAGGCTTTATTCCATTAGTTGTAATTATACCTCCTAGTCTCCTATATATACCAAGGATACATTTTCATTTGGAGTCATCTTGTACTTGAACATTTATGTGGGGTAAAAGGAGGTTGCCCCCTCAAAGAGGCTTATTATCTAAAATTATCTCTTTTTCAAGACGTTGAGTGCTTATTATGAGGTTTTTCTATGCTGTATTGATATTTGCTTCTTAACAGGTTTTACTTTGGTTCTCTGTGGAAAATTATGATAATGGTGTAGCAAGCTCTGAGTTTTGGTGAGTGGGTTTTACAACTAGACTTGGTGTAGAATTTTGGCCACTCCTTTTCATCTCGGTGGTTGGTATGTTTCGTTCCTCCGGTTTGCAATGAAAATTGTTAAGTGTTGGAGTATTCTGGCTTCATTTTGGTCGAATCCCGAACTATCTTTTGTCAAGGCATTTCCTTCACTATCAATGTTGCTAAAATTGTTTCACAGTTGGGTCTTGGGCATCACCCATACTTTTAAATGGAAGTTCATTTATGATTGGATTGGTCATGAGTTGTGTTCGAGAATTATCTTCATAGTATTTTGAGTATTCGCTTCCTCTCGTCTCCGTTGGAGTGGCTAACTGTTATGTTTTGATAACCCTACTGTCAAGTTTTTGGTTAAGGTTATTCATCTATGGTGGTTTTAAAAGGAGCACAAACTATCTTTGGCTTCGAAGATCATCTCTTGTTTGAGCCATTTGTTGTTACCCCTCTGTGATAAATTTGTTTTTTAAAACAAGGGCCCACAGGTTATCTGCATCCCTAAAGACTTTCCATTTGGTAGAGTTATTTGTTCTTACCTCCATTGATGTGTTAAACCCTAAACGTAATATTGGTCTCATCAAGGTTTAAAATACACCTGTGCGTGATTGTTCCATTGAGAATGACGTGGTTCTGTTTTCTCAAGAACGTCTTGGTTTTGTTTTCTCGGGCATGTCTTGGTTCTGTTTCTCCTCGGGCAATATTTTGACTCTATATTTTGTTGAAAATTTCTCTTAAAGGAAGTCTATACATGTTTAATTTACATGGATCTCAGGCTCAGAGTTGCATGCTATTGGTTAAATTCTATTTTCAAATCAAGACTTGTGTTGATTATATGGATGAACATCTGTGTGTGATTGAATCGGGGCCCGATTATGAGTTTTAATGCAAATAGATCATGTCAAACAGTGTCGGAAAGATGGCAGTTGGAGGTTCATATAGGATCTATTCTTATTCGAGTTTAAAAAATAATATGGGATATGGATGGATGGAATTACTGTGCATATTTTATTTTGTTTTAAAAGGAAAGAGGTTTATCATTGGAATATAACAAACTGTGGCTCGAAGGGTTATAATATTATTATGAAATTGGCAATGATATTATTATGATGTTGCATAGATATTGTATAGATGCGAAGGCTGATATAGTTGAAATATTATGGGCATATAAATTGTATTTTATTTGAAGGCAACAAACATTCTGTCTGTGAATAATGAACAATTAAATGGTTTTGGTTTTTAAAGTGGATACATATTGGATTGTGGGGTTTGATCATAGTTATGGTGGTTGTTTGATTTAATTTATTTTTTATGAACAATATCTGTATTATTCCCTCTCATACTATCACTTTTTCACTCATTATACCCCCCTCATGACCCCAATTTCAATTTTACACGCCCTGTTCTATAAAATCAATTAAAAACTCTGTACGACAATGGACAAATATATGACACAGAAATAGGTGGCAACTTATATTTTTGGTATTGATTGCATAGTTAAATTATTTAATGAATTGTTGAGTAGTACTCATGTTTTTATCCCCTATCATGCTACCACTTTTTTGCTCATTACAATCCCTCCGGATATCCCAGGAACCCTATTCCACCCCTTTCTCACTTGGAAATTATTAAATAATTTATTATGGATTGAATTGCATGGGTCTTATGTCAATTTCATATCCAAACTTTGTTTCATATAAATAGAATATCATGTATGGTCTGTTAATGGATAGTTACTAATGAATCGATGCATACATGATGAGTTTCTTCAGTAGAGGCAACCATGGCTGAAATAATAGAGGAAGAGGTAAATGGAACAGAGGACTAGAAGGCCTAGATTCTCAATTCATTTTGATGTTGACCCCCAGGAGTTGAACCAACCTTTTCAATATGGGTTCTTCAATTGGATTGGGCAAGGAATAGTGCAGCCTAGACCAGAGATACCTCCCTTCCAGCCTCAAAATATCCCTGGTATTCCTATTCCTTGTCATGTATCCATACAACCAAATTTTTCTGAAAATGATGCATGGCATGAGATTGTTAATCCGACAGTCTCTCACCATCGTGGCTGGACCAACTTGTCATTTCCTCCTCCTCCTCCACCTTTAAATACTAATGTTCAAATTTCCCCTGTGAATTCACCTGTTCAATCCTTTCATGCTAGAAAAAGGATTAAGACTGATGTCCCCCACATGCAAGACAAAGGTAAAGTTATTTCTTCCCCTTCATCTCCTTCAAACGACTCTTCAAAATTAGTGTCCTCCCGTATGCATTTGAAGGATGACTGTTCCCATGTTATTAGTGAGATTAAGCCTCAAGGTTCGAATCAACCAAAGGCTACTTCTGGGAAGTCCAAAGGGGACAATAGTGATAGAAGAAATATTTCCTCTCAAAGTGGAAAATATGAATTTTAATTTATCTGTTTATGATTGATTTGTTGAAGACAATGATATGCATAAAGTTTTGGAAAACAATTTTTTTTTTTGGGATAATGTGGTTATTTACATATTTTGGATATGATTTGAATTATTTCTGATATTTAATATTCAAATTTTGGAAATATTTATGGGAGCTACAAGACAGTGTTGGTTTAAATGATTATCTAATTGTTCTTATTTTTGTAAAAAATAAAAGAAGGGAGTCACAAGGGGTCCCACCTCCTTAGTTATTATTAAATAAAGACCCTTAACTATTATTATTATTATTATTAATTCCCCTAAACTAAAACTATTTAAGTTTAATTAACTTAACTAATGAAAGTAGTTGAACTAATTCAACTTATTTGGATTGAATAAAAGCCAAATGAGAAGGGAGAACAAGGGGAGAATAGAAGGAGAAAGCAAGACTAAGGGTCCTATTGTAGAAAAAAAGGTTCAAAGCTGAACCATATCATTCAGATGCTTGTTTTAGAGAGTCAAATTGAAAGCAGTATGTGGCAAGCTGATCCAGATTATAAAGTTCCATTTTTACTTCTTATCAGAGTCCTTTTGTATGGTTTTCATCGGGGATATCTAAATTAGACTTTGGTCCATGCCCTCACAGGGATTTTGTAAAGAGAAATATACTTTTGATTTCTTGGAATGAAATAAATAAGATTGCTATTCTGTCTCATTTGTGTGTATCTATGACTTGGTTACTTTTGCTTTTTTGATCTGCACATTTAGTTTCTGTAATCTGTATATTTCCAGAAAATTATATTAAAATTTCATATTTTGCAACAATCTTTTCATTAAAAAAATTAGCCTAAACCCTTGTAATTAATACTTGTGGATTGGGAAATACTTTATGAGGCGATAAAACATAGGGTGATATTTCCGACTATCTTGTCTTAGCCAGGAAAGATTTGAAAATGCTTGAGTAAGATAATTCATATATTTTTCTCAACATTTATTTTGGTGACCATATTGGGGAGATCTTCCATATCTCTTTGGTTGATTAAATTCACATTATCATTGAGTATTTTTATGTTTCTGCTTTTGATTCTTTGATGGTTTTCGTTTCTTCATGACAATACATGTTACAAGGAAGCCCAATATTGAGCCCGGTCTTAAAGACCAAACCAACATTGCTTTAATATTATTTAATACCATCTTATAAACCTTTAACACCTGGGATGAGATTTAATGCTCGTGGGAAATGATTGAGAAAGACATAAGTGTTCGAGAACGTTGGGAAGCCAAGCAAAGAAAACCTAGGAATCAACCATAGATTTATTTTTCCTAAAGTTTTGATCTTCTTTCATGTCCTTAAACCCTCACATCTCTAGGAGAAGAAGAGGTTTATCACCTGAGATCAAACCTATTGATTAAATAGGATGAAGAAACATTATTTTGTCAACCCAACAAGGTACTCTAAGAAGAACTTTGTCTGATTCCGCCAGTTCAACTTTCTCTCCCTTACCTATTGTTCACAAGATGGCATATGTGGGTGGATCTGGTGGCAATATAGGTTCTTATTCATCTCAACCTTCATCCTTGTCAGTGATTGGTAGCTTGTACAACCATCAAGTCCCTGTCCAATATACCATCAACCCCACTAAGGTCATAAATAAGTATGGAATCTTTCAATTCGAAGAAGATGCTACTACTACTCTGTGGCATATATCCTCTCCTCTAAACCTAGCACCCGATACTCGTCCACTTCCAAAATTCAAAGAGTATCTCCCTAGGTTTTCAGGAAATAACATGGTCACTACGAATGAACACTTGGTGGAATTTTCTAATGTCTGTCACAACATAGGATAATATGACAATGACACTTGTATGCACTTATTTGTTAATTCCCTTGAAGGGAAAGCAATGCAAAATTTCTTTGATCTCCCTCCCGATATTCTTTCCACTTGGGAGGAGTTATTCTATTGGTTCAAATCTACTTATGGGCAGTCTAAGAGCCCAACTGAGCAATTATAGGAGTATAATAACATTGCGTATAAAGATTGTGAGACTATCAAGTATTTCAACTTACGTTTCACGAAGTTATATAACCAAATTCCTGAACTTATTATCCCTCGGAACCAAGACACTTTTATGCATTACTATAGTGCTCTACCTTCCCCCTACCATAATAGGCTTGAATAAATGGCCATTGACAACCTTGATTCTACTCTGCATACTTTTCTAGAGTATGAAGAACAACTTGAAAGAACAAGTCTTCCCAAGGGAGACTTAGTTAAACATACGGACATGTCCGCCCTCTTACAACTTGTACAAGACATGAATAACCAAATGATAGCGTATGAGAGAAAGGGAAATGTACCTTCACTTACCCCTTGGGCCTCATCTTCTTCTTCACCACACTTTAGGAATCCTAATGAAAACAAATTTCATCCTAAAGCCATCATGCCTCGCAGTTGGTGTAACTTTTGTGAGGAACACCATGAGGAAAGTACTTGTGAGTTAAGGAAGAGTGCCAAAGATAAAATCTTTGGTAAAAGGAATGAAACTACTATTGATGTTCTAGATTTCACAGAACCAGAGGATTTCATGATCATAAACACTAGGAATAAATCCTATGCTTCAAAAGGAAAATATTATCCTCATCATACTTCTTCAATCCCAAGCTCATCTTCACCAGCTGCTACTGTACAAGTTACTAAAAATCCTGACAGTCAAGGAACTCCCTCCCCTCTTCCCTCTTCCAAATACAACATTCTCAATCAATTGGCTAATATTAAAGCTGATGCTACCCTCTTGGACATGGTTTCCGTCCCTGAGCAACAAAAGCATCTGAAAATTTTCATGGAAGGGAAAAATTCCACTGTATCCAATATCTCTAAAGAGGTAGACGAAGATGACTGAACTGTAAATAAAGTAGGTGTACATAATTTTATACACTCTGTAAAAAATCCTCCGTTTTTCATTTCTGTAAAGATTATGGACAAAATATCCCATTGTTTTTCGATTGACGTTGGTTCAAGCCCAGGTGTAATGTCGAAAATTATTATGGAAGAGCTAGGATTGTCTTGTACAAATGAAAATGCCATAAGCATGCTCTCTTATAATAGTTTACAACAATCAACCATACGTGAGATCAAGGACGTGACCTTGGTTTTGTGCGCGCACCCTGAAATAAGGACAACCCTTAATATTCAGGTAATTGACATGCTAGTGAGTAATTATTCAATCATCTTAGGAAGAGACTGACAATCCTTGACATGTGGATACCTCTCACTCGACGAGACACACTTATCTATTCCTCGGAATGGAAAGAACATCATTTTACTAAGGGAGGGAAGAATTTCACCTTATATAGAAAGTATCCCACAACCTAATGTAAATTATATTGAAGAGGACCTAGGAGTGTACTCCATCTTTTCTGATGAGGACAACACTACCTTGGAACAAATCGACCTAGAGGATGGGATGTGGCATATGCACTTTGATGGTTCATGCTCCAATGAAGGAAATGGAGCTAGCATTATCTTGTACTCTCCTATAGGTAAAATTCACAACTTTTCCTATAGGTTAAAGTTTTCTTGCACAAACAACGTCACCAAATTTGAAGCATTACTGCTAGGCATTGAAAAATGCCTATAATTTAGGTTGTGGTCACCTTATAGTTTTTGGGGACTTTGAACTTGTTGTAAACCTTGTACATAAGATATATTCTCCTAGCAACAAGTTAATGAAATGTTACACCCAAAATGTTTGGGCGCTTATCTCAAACTTGCTATCATTCAACATCATTCATGTTAAAAGGGAATTGAATTGAATGGCTGATAGGTTTGTTGTTTTTGCAGCCTCTCCTACATGACAACTTCTACTACAAAGACTTGATTGTAACTTTCAATCTTTGTATCATCCTCATATCCCTGACAATGTAGAGTCATGGCAGGTCTTCTCTAGTGATGAGAGAATCTATGATTTCATACAAAATGAACCTTATAATCCCAAGGAGATTATATCCATGGAAGACAACAAAATTATGAAGGGCTTGACTCCTTTAGAAAGTTCATTTTCATCGAGTGATGTAGGCAACAAAGAAAAACATAAATAAGAGGAGTCGAAAAGG
Organism: Picea engelmannii; assembly: GCA_009831015.1. Lineage (NCBI taxonomy): Eukaryota > Viridiplantae > Streptophyta > Pinopsida > Pinales > Pinaceae > Picea > Picea engelmannii. Next base: position 40,158 of record ML778042.1, read on the forward strand.
AAAGTGGGTGAAACCATTTCCTTGAACACTGGGACACCCGATTCCCCAAAGAATGTTAAGATAGGTGCCCAATGTTTTGGTGAAGAAAAATTGAAGTTCACTGAGTTAGTCCATGAATTTCAAGATGTTTCTGCTTGGCCTTATGAGGATCTTCATTTTTTTGATCCCGCTCTTATACAACATGCCATCCCTATCAAGGAGGGCATAAAAACAGTTAGGAAAAAACAAATACCCATTAACCCCACACTTGAAGAAACCATTCAAAAGGAGTTGGAAATACTTTTGAAGGATGGGATAATTTTCCCTGTTAAGTATTCTCAGTGGGTTTCCAATTTGGTTCCCGTTCGGAAAACAACTGGTCAGATCAGGCTATGCGTTGATTTTCACACATTGAGCAAAGCTAGCATAAAAGACCATTTTCCTCTCCCTAATATGGAAATGATTTTGAAGCAAGTTGCAAGGTCACATATGATGTCCTTACTTCATGATTTTTCTAGTTACAATCAGATCAAGGTAAAAAGGACAGATAAATATAAAACCACCTTTATTACACATTGGGGCACTTTCTCTTATGAACATATGCCTTTTGTCTTATCTAATGCAGGTGCCACTTTCCAAAGAGATATGCAGATAGATTTTGACGATCTAATTGAAAACATTATTCAGATTTATCTTGATGACTTAACTGTATATTCAAAAAACCGATCATATCATTTTGGTCATCTTATAAAGGTTCTCATGAGATGCATAAAATTCAACATTTCTTTAAATCCTTCTAAGTCTATCTTCAATGTTACCAAGGGAAATCTCCTTGGACACATTGTCTCTTATTCATGAATACGCATAGATCCCGAAAGGATTACTGCTATCCTAAATCTTTTTGCCCCTAGTTCCAAAAATGAGGTTCAAGCCTTTATGGGTGTTATCAACTTTGTCCATAGGTTTGTTCCTGATTTTGCTGTAATGGTCAAACCAATTCAAAATATTCTTAAGAAATACCACTCCTTGATGCAGGAGCATCTCAAGCGAGCCAACGCAGAGATAAAAGACAACTAGAAAAGCACCTAGCACAAATTTTGAAAATGTTATGTAATGACAATGAGATCATTAAATGAAGGGGACACTTGTATAATGTAAACAGACCTTGAGTGATTTTCTCTCGTCCTTAGTAGGTAGAAGGCATTTATAATAGTTAATGCAAGTAGATAGGATTTAATGCATAGATTAGACAGTTTAGAAAGAAAGAGGGAAACAGGATATAGACACCCTCATTGTGTATTGTAACAAAAGGGGGATGTCAATTGAGAGCATAGGGTAGAGAAGAGAAGAAGCAGAGAGCTGTATAGACGAATTCCATGTACAAAAGTTCTGGATTAATACAAAAAGGCTTTGATTCAGACTCATGGTGTTCAAATATTCTCTGTGTATGTATTGTTGAATGTTATTCTCATGAATGTTTTACTCTTTCTGTCATGCATTTTCTATTTATGCTATGTGTGGATGATTTCTTGTTGAACGTTTGAAATCTGAGAGAGAGAGAGGGTAAGGGAAATGAGTTTCAATTGTTTCTCTATCTGAGCAAGAGTTCCTGCAAGGAATGCAGTTGAATTGTCCGCAAGGAGTGCGTTGACAAAGGGTTCATAGGTTTGTCTCTGAAAGATCAGATAAGATAGCTTTTGTTCTCATTCTCTCATAAGTACATCTAGGCACATGAGCCATGCAAGGAGTGAACAGGCCGAGTAAAGTCTCAGAGTTTGAGAACCTGAGTGAATTGTTGAAGGACTACTGCTGCAAATAATGCGTAGAGCCGAAGGAATTCAATTCCTTGGAGTAATTGAGGAATTTTCCGCAAGGAGTGCATGCAGAAGTCTTCTTTAAGACTCAGAGTTGGAAAAATCTCAGGAAGGTTAAATCCTTTGAAGTTGTTAAAGAGGAGCATAGGAAGTTGGTGCATTGGAGCATTGAGAAGACGTCACAAGTTTGTGTCACAGGTGGTTGAGTACTATTGAAAAACACTTTGGTAACAAGTGCAGAAGTTCTCAGAAGAGAGAACGGATGGTCAGAATTCTCCATGGAGAATTTGCGAAGTCCCGTGAGCCGTCAGATCTCACGGAGGAGTAGTGGGGGAGTTACGACGAATGTTTTCAAAAGGGTTCAAGCTCAGGAGAGACAGAGCCGTAGATCCAAGTCAACAGGAGTCGTTGGATTTGCTCGAGTATTTCCATTTCAGGGTTTCGTGGATTGAAGTCCCGAAATATTTTCATTAAGACTTGCGAAGTGCGAAGTCCTGAAAAGGCGAAAAGTCTAGTTGTGGGACCAACGCCGGAAATCATGTCGGAGTTTGCCATTTCGGGATTTCAGGAAATAGAAAGTCAGGATTTTGGAGGTCGTGGAGCAGAGTTGCGTGACATCGCAACTCACGAACTCATGAAAGCCAAATAGACGAAATTGACATCGTGATTCGGGGATTCGGGGTTTGCGTCGACAAGAGATTTTGGTATCGAGAGTCTCGAACTTCCGATACGCGAAAAACGCGCTGACCGTTGGATCAAGAAGGGAATCACAACCGTTGATTTATTTTGGTGATTTAACATCGGAGTTCGGTAATTCGAGTTTTGGGGTCTAAGGAATAAGACACTTTATTACAAGATTCACGAAATCGCGAAATCCGATCTCCCAAAGTATAAAGGGGGAGATTTCTCAAGGTTGTTTGTGGGTGTAGATTTCCCGAAAGGGAAATAGAAGAGCATATTGTTGAGAGTTCTTCGGGCCAACGGAAGAAGAAAGATCCTGTGTGCGTGGACTTCGGACCTGCGGGTTGGGAGGGTTGCGTCACTCCTTTTCTTGGACTGATGATGTCGAAAATGATTTCGTAAGGATCAAGAAGGAAATCAGCTCTGCACCGGTTTTGGCGAAGATAGATTTTGAGAAAGAGTTTAATACATATACTAATGCCACAGAGGAAGTAGTTTTTTCTAACCTCATGCAATGTGATGACCAAGTTAATAAAAAACCAGTAGCTTACATGAGTCAAATCTTGTTAGATGATGAATTCAAATATTCTTATTTTGAAAAACATGTTTTTTCTCTTGTTAAAGCTATTGAAAAATTTCACCACTTTTTCTTAGGTAAGCACACACTGGTAAAAGTCCCTTTACTTGCTGTCAAGTTTTTTCTCTGACAGAATTATCTTTCAGGGAAGCTTGCACATTGGCTTGCCAAGATCCAAGAGCATGACTTAGCTATCATGACTTCTAAAAACATTAAGGGATGTGACTTATCCCTTCACTTCGCTCAACATGCAAAAGCAAGTGAATAAATTGATGAACAAGATAACTCTCTGTCAACACTGTTTTACATTGACAATCAAATCCTTCCTATAGTTGAACATCCATGGTACAAAGATTTGGACTATTACTTGCAAAATCAGAGGTGTCCAGATAATTTAGATACTCATCAAAGGAGAAGGATCCATCTTGAATCTTCCAGATACGTCATTTTAGGAGACTTATTGTTTAGGATATCTGCCGATGGTATGTTACTTCATTGTGTGAATAATGAGGAAGCACACAAATTGTTACAAGAGACCCATGGATCTTCAGATTGTGTTTATCATGTAGGAGGTCACTTTTCTAATAAGACTACTGCTTTTAGATTATCAGGAAAGGGTACCATTGGCCTTCTATTTTTCATGATTCTTATAATTTATCAAGATCTTGTGACAAGTGCCAGAAGTTCACTAGGAAAGAACATATTTCTTCCATGACTTTACAACATGTCCTCCCTGACTTTCCTTTTTCAAAATGGGGTCTGGATTTTATTGGTCCTATTAATCCTCCATATTCAGTAGGTCAATTTTTTATCTTGACAACCACAAATTATTTTACGAAATGGACTGAATATCTGCCACTTAAGAATTCACAGTATGAGCATGTGAATTCTTTCCTTGAGACTAATATTTTTTCCATATTTGGTCTTCCTTTAGAAATTATTACAAACAACGGTCCCGCTTTTATTTCTGCTAAGATGAATCAATTTCTAGCTAAACTGGGGGTTAAACATTTTTCCTCATCAACTTATTATCCCCAAGGAAATGGGCAAGCCGAGTCTACTAACAAAAATTTGGTTATAATTATCAAGAGAATCATTGAAGATAAGCCTCGTAAATGGCACACTCTCCTCACTTACGTCCTTTGGGAAGATTGAACTACCAACAAGGTGAGCACTGGTTGCACTCCCTTCCAACTTGTTTATGGCCAAGAAGCCATTCTGCCTACCGAACTTGAACTTTATTTCTAAGGATGATGCTACAGGTTGAAGAATTAAATTCTTCCAATATCTCTCAAAGAATGAATGCACTCTTGGATTTAGAGGAACAAAGGACATTTGCCTTGGATAACATTAAGAGAAGACAACAAACTGTTAAAATGTATTTTTAATAAAAGTGCAAAGGCTGTCAAATTTAAGGTTAATGAGAAAGTCCTTCTATGGGATCAACTCATGATGATAGAGGAAGGCATTCAAAGTTCCAAAAGTTATGGTTGGGTCCTTTTAAGATTGCTTTTGTCCTGGGCGCAAATTCCTATATCCTAAAGGACTTGGACGAGCGATTGTTTTCCTATAGCACCAATGGTTTCCACTTAAAACACTATGTGGAACCAACTTGAAATTTTAAATGTTGTATGGAATTTTTTCTGTATTATAGTTTTGTTTTATTGCTTTGATTTTATTTTGTTGTTATTTCTTTTTGTTGTTTCATTTATGCTATTTATTTTCTTTTATTGAATTCTTTTCTTGTCATAAATAAAAATTTTGGATCAGTTTTTCCACAACGACGCTATTCTGCAAAGTATTGTTAATCAATAACAATCAGGTTACACAACTGTCATGGTGTTCCCCCTTGAAGACATCATTGAAATTGCTATCTACTCCAACTACTGTTAGATAAGATGGTTGTTTTTTCATCCCTATTTTTTCTTTCCTTTTCTGCCCTCCGCTCCAAGATTCAAAAGAGCACACCATATATTTTTTCTCCTTGAAGTCAAGAATGCTTTCACTATGATTAATCAGATGATTATGCATACAAGGATAAGCCCCCTCATACGTAACACTTTCCATGAGTTATTCCCAAAATCCCAAATCATTTTTTCCCTTAAACCACTCACTTCCCCTTGTTGCATAATCATTCTGATGTTTATTTCCTTGATCCAATGTTCACCTGGTCTGCGAAACCAAACAATCTAAGTTCTTAATATGTTGGAAACAATTTTCCCTGTGGATTTGCTAGTTTTTTTATGCTTAAAATCCCAACGATGAATACTGCTCGCAAATGATTTCCAAGATATATTATTTATTTATAATAATAATAATAATAAAGTAGTAGGTGAGACCCCCTTGTAGACTAGTGGCGCTATGATGGATGTGTTGCACTCATATTTTGGTTTGTTGTTATAATGATGCCAACATAGTATTCTACAGTTGATGATTCAAGTAATGGTTTTATTCATCATGGAGATATAATATGGTTGATTGATGTGTTATTGCTATATGGTTTTGATGGTCATTCACAATTTATGGTAGTACTGTGTATAAAGGGATCAATTTTTATAGGTGTTATGTTTATGCATTAAACATTGATTGATTATTTTATATATGATCTTGTGCAAAAGGATGATATGGGAGATTAAACAAAAAGAAAAAAAAAACTATGAACAAGCCCTAAGGTTATATGTGGTGACAAAAGAAGGTGTATAAACCTTTCTTATATACTTATGCACTTTGATTAAAGGATTATGTGTGAGTCATATATGGTAATGTTATAGCATATGGTTGTTGTTAAAGTTTTGATATGATTTGGGGTGGCGCACTATGAAATGGATATAGCAATGGATATGTGTTTGAATTAATGGTTGATGTTATGGTGGATGGTTGGGCTTGTATGTTGAATTGAATGGGGCTAGGGAAGGAAGCGACGTGCATTTACTGCACGTCACTCAAACAACCCTCGAGCCCATCACCCTAGCCATACTTTCATTTAGTTTTTCGGCTATGGTGGTTGTGAATGCTCCGCGATTTCTGGTTGTGAAAAGAAAATGAAGTCCAACTCTTCCCTCAATCGAGTTTTTCCAGGCATGGTTCCTTTATTTTCCATCCATGATGGTTCCTCTGTGTTATGAATTGATGTTTTGGCTCAAAATTGTATGAGGTCTGTGTTTTGCTTAAGTTTTTACTATGCATCAATGCTGCGATTATGGTTTCTTCTGTGAATACTCTAGACTATTAGCATTTTTAAGAAAAGGAATGGATATTTTTGTCATATGTAGCCTATGCATTAGTTTATTGGTTTAAAACATGTCAGTGAGCTTGGGGTTCTACTCTAGTTCTCTGTGGAAAATTATGATAATGGTGTAGAAAGATATGAGTTTTGGTGCATGGGTTTTACAACCAGTCTTGGTGTTGAATTATGGTCACTCTTTTTCATCTCGGCAGTTGGTATGTTTCGTTCCTCTGGGTTGCAATGAAAACTGTTAAGTGTTGGAGTATTCTGGCTTCGTTCAGTCCGAACCCCGAGTTATCTTTTGTCATGGAATTTACTTCACTATCATTGTTGCTGAAATCGTTGCACATACAGATCTTGGGCATCACCCAAAATTTTAAATGGAAGTTCATTTATGATTGGATTGGTCACGATTTGTGTTCGGGAATTCTCTTCACATTATTTTGAGTATTCACTTCCTCTCGTCTCCATTGGAGTGGCTGACTGTTATGTTTTGATAACCCTACTATCAAGTTTTGGGTTAAGGTTATTAATCTGTTGTGGTTTTAAAAGGATCAAGAGCTATCTCTAGCTTCAAAGGCCATCTCTTGTTTGAGCCATCTGTTGTTACCCCTATGTGATAAATTTGTTTAAAAAAAAAATGGGCCACTGGTTATCTGCATCCCCGAAGACTTTCCATTTGGTTGATTTTTTTGTTCTTACCTCCATTACTATGTTAAACCCTAAACATGATCTTGGTCTCATCAAGGTTTAAAAGACACCTGTGTGTGATTGGTCCATTGAGAACGACTTGGTTCTGTTTTCTCAGTCACATCTTGGTTCTCTTTTCTTGGGCACATCTTGGTTCTATTTCTCCTTGGGCACTATTTTGACTTTGTCTTTTGTTGGGAATTTATTTTAAAGGAATTCTGTACATGTTTAATTTACATGAATCTCAGGCTCAGAGTTGCATGCTATTGGTTAAATTATATTTTCAAATCAAGACTTGTGTTGATTATATGCATGAACATCTATGTGTGATTGAATCGGGGCCCAATTATGAGTTTAAATGCAAATAGATCATGTCAAATAGTGTTGGAAAGATGACAGTTGGAAGTTCATAAGGGATCTATTCTTATTTGATTTTAAGAAATAAATATGGGATGTGAATGGCTGGAATCACTATGCATATTCTATTTCGTTTTAAAAGGAAAAGGGTTTAGCATTGGAATATAATAGACTATAGCTTGAAGGTATATAATATTATTATGAAATTTTCAACGATATTATTATGATGTTTCATATATATTGTATAGATGCAAACTCTACTATAGTTGAAATATTCTGGGCATATAATTTTTTTATTTATTTGAAGTCAGCAAGCATTCTGCCTGTGAATAATGGACAATTAAATGGTTTTGGTTTTTAAAGTGGATACATATTGTATCATGGGGTTTGAACAGAGTTATGGTGCTTGTTTGATTTAATTTTTTTTTATGAACAATATCTGTATTATTCCCTCTCATACTATCACTTTTTCGCTCATTATACCCCCCTCATGATCCCAATTTCATTTTTACACACCCCGTTCTATAAAATAAATTAAAAAATCTGTATGGCAGTGGAAAAAGATATGACGTAGAAATAGGTGGCAACCAATATTTTTGGTATTGATTGTACAATTAAATTATTTAATGAATTGTTGAGAAATACTCATGTTTTTATCCCCTGTCATTCTACCACTTTTTCGCTCATTACAACCCCTCCAGATATCTCAGGAAACCTATTCCACCCCCTGCTCACTTGGAAATTATTAAATAATTTATTATGGATTGAATTGAATGGGTCTTATGTCAATTTATGAGCCAAAATTTGTTTCATATAAAAATAATGTCATGTATGGTCTATTAAGGGCTAGTTACTAATGAATCACTACATACATTATGAGTTTCTTCAGCAGAGGCAACCATGGCTGAAATAATAGAGGAAGAAGTAACTGGAACAGAGGGCCTAGAAAGCCTAGATTATCAATTCATTTTGATGCTCACCCCTAGGAGTTGAAATAGCTTTTTCAAGTTGGGTTCTTCAGTTGGATTGGGTAAGAAATAGTGCAGCCTAGACCAGAGAGACCTCCCTTCCAACCTCAAAATATCCCTAGTATTCCTATGCCTCCTCATGTATCTATGCAACCAGAAGTTCCCGAGAAATATGGATGGAAGGATATTGTTAATCCGACATTCTCTCACCATTGTCGCTGGCCCAACTTGTCATTGCCTCCTCCTCCTCCACCTATAAATCCTAATGTTCAGATTTCCCCAGTGGATTCACCTGTTCAATCCTCTCATGCTAGCAAAATGATTAAGACTGATGTCCCCCATGTGTAAGACAAAGGTAAAGCTGTTGCATCCCCTTCATCTCCTTCAAATGACTCTTCAAAATTAGTTTCCTCTCGTATGCATATGAAGGAAGAATGTTCCCATGCTATTAGAGAGATTAAGCCTCGAGGTTCAAATCAACCAAAGGCTACTTCTGGGAAGTCCAAAGGGGATAACAATGATAGAATACAGAATTCCTCTCAAAGTGGCAAATACGGATTTTAATTTATGTGTTTATGATTGAGTTGTTGAAGAAAATGGTCTGCAAAACATTTTGGAGAACACATTATTTTTTTGGGATAATATGGTTATTTACATATTTTGGATATGATTTGAATTATTTCTGATATTTAATATTCAAATTTTGGAAATATTTATGGGAGATACAAGACAGTGTGTGTTTAAATGATTATCTAATTGTGTTTATTTTTGTAAAGAATAAAATAAGGGAGTCACAAGGGGTCCCACCTACTTAGTTATTATTAAATAAAGACCCTTAACTATTATTATTAATATTACTTCCCCCAAACTAAAATTAGTTAAGTTTAATTAACTTAACTAAAGAAAGTAGTTGAACTACTTCAACTTATTTGGAATGCATAAAATCCAAATGAGAAGGGAGAACAAGGGGAGAATAGAAGGAGACAACAAGACTAAGGGTCCTATTGTAGACAACAAGGTTCAAAGCTGAACCATATCATTCAGATGCTTGTTTCAGAGAGTCAAATTGGCAGTTGTCTGTGGCAAGCTGATCCATATTATAAAGTTCAATTTTTACTTCTTGTCAGAGTCCTTTTGTATGGATTTCATTGGGGATATCTAAATTAGACTTTGGTCCATGTCCTCACATGGATTTTGTAAAGAGAAAGATACTTTTGATTTCTTGGAATGAAATAAAGCAGAATGCTATTCTATCTCATTTCCGTGTATATGTGACTTGGTTACTTTTTCTTTTTTGATCTCCACATTTACTTTCTGTAATCTGTATATTTCTAGAAAATTATATAAAAATTTCATATTTTGCAACAATCTTTTCATTAAAAAAATCATCCTAAACCCTTGTAATTAATACTTGTGGATTGGGAAATACTTTTTGAGGCTATAAAACATAGGGTGATATTCTCGACTATCTTGTCTTAGCCAGGAAAGATTAAAAAATTCTTGAGTAAGATAATTCATATCTTTGCCTAAAAAATGTGAACATACAGGTTATGGTAATTACAAGAAATACCGACACGCCTTGGAGTAAAGTGGATTTTTGTTAGTTGAACATGATGAGATTCCTCTGAAACGTCTAGGGTTTCATGCAACCAACAGATTCCTTCCTGTAACCTGTAGGCCCTCTCTGTACGTGCCTAGCACACCCAGCTCTACCACACCCACTGACACAACAATATGAGGGTAGACCGGGGGGGGTGAAAACCCCCTCTTACGACAATGTATCAGCTAACTATCCGAAAAACTGCCGATCTCGCCAACTGCCTTTTGAACCTCCGCTGCACCTAAGGGATCAATACTTGCAAGACGAGAAAAATGGAAGCACAGGAACAAGCATGGATGCAGAGTCTTCACATCCAAAATCTGCTCAGGTCTAGATACCTGGAAAATTCATCCCTCATGTTTCGATAGTGCCCATATATGTCACAAAACCAACCAAAATAGGGGAGCACACAAGTTCATGATGGATCACACTCTAATTGGAAAATTTATGGGTCTTTGGCCCTCGGAAAAGGACCTTGCAATTTGAATCAAGACCTGGTGGACTCCAAAAGGATATTACGAGCTCCAGCTAAGCTCCAAAGGGTTCTTCATAGACATTTTCTATAACCTGGAAGACAAGGACCGCATCTTCGAAGGAGGACCATACTTATACAACTCATTAGGCCTTTATCTACACTTATGGACCGACCGCTTCTTCCCCAAAAAGGAAGATTTAGCCTATGCCCTAGTATGGATTCGTCTCTACTCCCTGCCTCAAGGGTTCTGGTTGGAAGAAATTTTAATTGGCATTGGAAATAATCTAGGCAAACATGTTAAGTCCTGATAAGCCACAAAACAAAGAAAATACACCTCCTACACAAGAATATGTGTATATATGAATATATACAAATCTCTACCAGGTTCAATAACCTTGGAATACTAGGACGAGGAATGGGCACAAACCATAGATTATGAACACAGTCCCTTTCATTGCCAAAATTTCCATGAACATGGGCACCTCTTCAGAGATTTCCCCCTAAACGTTCCTACCAAACTAGAAGCTGAGGATAAACTAAAGGATGGGTTCACACAAGTTCAGAACCATAGAAGACAAACATATAAAAAACCCATCAACAACAATGGATGAAGGAACTCCAATACAAAATCCTTCGAAGACCTCAACCAACTTCCAGAGGTCGAAGAGGTGGAAAACCCACACCAAGAAACGAAAAGAGGAAATAGTAACAACAAAGAAAAGTAATAACAACTGACACACCTAGTTCAAGGAAGAAAATCGAAATCCCGGGCACCTTCAAATCCAAGGAAAGGCCCAGAGAGGGAAGAAGATATTGTCATGGAAATGGATGAGCAAGACCTAGCCGATATTGACCTAGACAAGATATAAGAATCACTTAACAAGAAGGAACTCCAAAATATACTAGAAGATCAACTCATAAAATTCCATAAGGTTTTTCTTGAATCGGTAGAAGGGGCCACCTCTAGAATCAGCATTAACGTGGATCCAAACCCAGATCCCCGAAATAACCCTAAAGAAAACAAAAGGCGCGGGTGAAAATCAACGCACCAGCTAATAAAAGAGGAAGGGCATTACATGATCAATTCGGGGCAGATACAACAACTCTCAAAGAGCTCCTTTTCCCACCCACCAAATTGTTAATAATGAAGATCTTTAACTAGAGCATCAGAGGACTAAATGGGAGATCCAAACAGAGGATTCTCCAGAACTACATAAAAGATGAAGATCCTGATATTCTCTTGCTCCAAGAAACAAAGTGCGCGGGGAAAATAGTCGAGGACATACTCAAAAAATGTTGGAGACATTGAAACTTTTATCACTTGGATTCGAAAGGCGCAACATGGGAATTAGATATACTCTGGAACCCTACTACAATAATCCTGGACCAAGGCTTCTCCACACCAAGCACTCTTACAACTCACTACTAAGCTATCAGATAATAAAAAGATGGGATGATTACCAATTCTTATGGCTCGCAAAATTTCCAGGACAAGGACCTCTTCCTCAAAAAATTTTCATACATAGGATCTCTAGTAGAGAACAAGTGATGGATAGTAGGAGGATATTTCAACATGATTCTCACGTTAGAGGAAAAAAGAGGAGGGAAAAAATGCCTAGAACAAGACAACATAAAATTCTAGGAGCTAATAGAACAAATCAATCTGGTCGACATAGAAAATGGCAATGGCACCTACACATGGACCAATAGACGATCATGACACCAACAAATAGCCTATAGGCTAGACCGCTTCTTAAGCTCATAATCCCTCATGCTCTAAGGACCAATGGTAGAGTCCAACATTCTTCTGAAGGCAGGTTCAGATCACTGGCCTATCCAGTTTTGGATAGATACAATAGCCACTCCTAAGCTCAAACACTTTAGATTTGAGAAATTTTGGCTAGATACAATAGCCACTTCTAGGAGCTATCCCAAAACTAGTGGAACGATGTGGAGATCCAGAAGGGGACCAAAATGTTATGCTTCCAACAAAATATAAACAAATTAAAACAACAGGTTCACAAATGGAACAAAGAGGTCTTTGGGAACATCTTTCAAGAAAGGAAAATGTTGGAACAAAAACTAGAAGACCTTCAGAATAAAATTATAAAAATAGGCTAGACAGTCACTCAACAACATGAGGAGAACACCATCAAGAGGAAACTAGAAGAAAGATACAAGCAAGAGGAAATCCTATGGAGACATAAATCTTGGGTTCAATGGCTCAAAGAGGGTGAGAAAAACTCCAAATTCTTCTACCTCTCCATGATCCACAGACATTTCATAAACTGCATTACAAATCTAGAAGATAAGCAGGGAAACACCCTGCTAAATCACCAATAAATAATGCATGAGCTGACAAAATTCTACAAGGATATTCTCTCAGAACCCCTCGTGGACCACACTCCAGCAATAGAGTGCGTGACTCAAAATATTCCAACCCTTATCTCACTAGAACATAACGTGGCTCTCATGAAACCCATAACACAAGTAGAGGTGGAACAAGCCGTTTAGGATCTACCCAAAGGGAAATCTCTAGGCCCAGATGGTTTCACTACAGACTTCTTCCACTTCTATTGGTCAATGCTCAAAGAAGAGTTGTGGCAGTTGGTTGAGGAATCACACAACTCATGCAAAGTTCTCCCAATGCTAAATGCCACTTTTCTCACCTTAATCCCCAAAGAAGAGAGGGTCATGAATCTAAAGAACTTATGGCCAATATCATTATGCAACGTGATTTATAAAATCATCTCCAAGGTCATAGACTTGTGACTCAATCCCATACTCCCCTTCATCATCTCCAAGGAGAAATCAGGGTACGTTGAAGGAAGGAAAATCATGGACAATTTCATCTTAGTCCATGAAATCATTCACTCACTCAAAATCACCCATACTCTAGGTATGCTACTAAAACTAGACCTTTCAAAATATTTTGACAAATTAGGTTGGCAGTATATGAAATCCCTCTTAACAGCTTTTGGCTTCAACAATGAGTGGATGTCTTGGACAATTAACCTCATCTCCTCAACATTCTTCTCAATTGTTGTTAATGGAGTTCCCCCTCAACCCTTCTCCCCCACAAGAGGTATAAGACAAGGTGACCCTCTCTCCCCCTTCATATTTTTCATAATGGCTGAAGGCCTGGGCCACTACATCAAAGAATTAATTCAAAATGGTTCTCTTCAAGGCCTTCCTCTACATGGGTTACAACCAAAATCCTCTCATAGCCAATTCGTTGATGATACGATGCTTCTGAACACCCCCACAGTGCACAAAGCCAAAAAGATGAGATCTATTCTCAATGATTTCATTGACGCGTCCAAAACCACCTTTAATTTGGCCAAATCTCAACTATTCATTTTCAATACGCCGGAGGCCATCCAACAACACATCTCACAAATAATGAACATACCCATTTGTTCCCTACCCTCTCAATACCCGGGACTCCCTCTCTCTGAATTGACAACCAAAAACAATTCTTGGGACTCCTCCTTTCTATCACCAATTTCCTTAGAAAATGGACCTTCTGCTCCCTCAATCTCCCAGCAAGGATCATTCTCTTAAAGTCATTTCTTCATGCCATTCCTGCCTACCTCTTTTCATCCCTCGCCGCCACTCAATCCTTCATAAAAAAATAATAAATTTGCAAAGGAATTTTCTATGGCATGGCCACAACCCGGACAAAAAGTGGGCTTTGGTCAGTTGGGACAAAGTCTATAAGCCCAAATATCTTGGAGGTCTAGGTCTCACGGACCCTGACAAATTAAACAACACCATGGGAGCAAAGATATTGTGGTGATGGCTCAAAAATCCGATCGATATTTGGGTAATTCTATGGAAACATAAATACACCCCGAATACGCCTCAAGCTCATCTTATTCATATCCAAGACAAAACTCATGCCTCCAACATTTGGAATGTGGCCTGGAAACATTGCCTGTTAATACAAGAACATGCTTTTTGGGAAATTTGTAATGGCCAGAATGCACTATTCTGGACAAACTCCTGGAAATAACTACAACCCCTACAAACCAAAGACAACCTACAATCTTATGAAAATCACATCCAGGATCTATCCTCCCTCAAAGTGGCAGAACTATGGTTAAATACCCCCAACAATTCTCTTTGGCATAGCTGGAAAGCAATTCACCAAGATCTCCAAGTGGCAACTGATTGTGTTTTGCAACACTGGAAGCAAATAACAAATCAAAGGTGAATCCACATAAGCACAGACCCAGATATACTCAGATGGGGTCATACCCCGCATGGAAACTTCACAGTCAAAGAGGGATACACTCTATAGGAAACATTCCAAAACATTCAAAAAGATCACATATGGGCAATAATATGGAAATTGAGATTCTGGCCAAAAATATCCACTTTTCTCCGGCTTCTAGTCCAGAAAAATATCTTAACCTGGGACAATCTAAAAAAATGAGGATTCATAGGTCCCTCAATGTGCCACCTTTGTTACCAGTAGGAAGAAACCATGGAGAACCTCCTAAACAACTGCCCACTTAGTGGGGAAATTTGGAATCAGGCCACCCAACTCATGAGAAGAACCCGACGAGAAAACAATAGCATCATCAACACAATTAGGAATTGGGGACCTGACTCCTACAAAATTCCTATCCTAAACATAACTTGGAAACTCCTACTAGGATTCATTGTACAGAAACTGTGGAAAGAGAGGAACAGGCGTATCTTTCACTCCCAGAACTCCCCACCCCCTCACCTCTGGACCACCATCCTCTCGCATCTTCATGAAACTCTCCTTCTCCATATGTGGACCCAGGAAGATTTCCCCACTGATCCAAGTGAACTATCTGTACTAAAATCCTGGGGATTCTCTCTGTCAATATCCCCCCCCCCCCTGTAGTACCCCGTAATAGAAAAATCCTTCAGTCCCTATACTTGGCTTCCCCCCTCATTTGGATTTCACAAATTTAATTTCGATGGAACCTCCAAAGGCAATCCAGGCAATTTAGGGTATAGAGTGGTCATAAGGAATAACACAGGCTGAATTCAATTCCTCATTGCAGAAAATATGTGGTATGATATCAACAATTTAACGGAAATATGAGGTCTCATTAAAGAAGTAAAAATGGCTCTTGACCATAACCTCACTGACCTTATTATTGAAGGAGACTCCAAAGTCATCATCGACCTGGCTACAAAAATCATAAATGGAAAAGACCCAGAAAAATTAACCCCCAGCTAGCGTCTCCTAGCCCCCCTAAATAGTCTCAAGGCACTTCTCAGGCCCTCTCTAAATCTCACCACCTCTCACATAAAGATAAGTGAAAATAAAGTGACAAATACATTAGTTAATGCAGGGGTTGACTCCACACAATAGGCCATTTTCATCGACACAAGGCAGTCCCCAAGTTTGCCACTATGGCTCCAATGCATGGAGATAACCCAATAGGACTGCCCCCCTCGGATGGGGTGCCACCTGGCCAACATCAACAGACACCTGGAATGGAGAGGCCATGGGATTTATTAACCCCGACCGCCAGCCCACAACTCATAACCACTGCATGGCTCACACCCCACAGATAGTGATGGTAGTGCGCTTGAACATACATGCAGGGTTAATGGCCACTCACACAAGCCAGACCAGGGATACTAGGCCTAGGGATGTTGTCAATTAGGCTCTAATGGCTAGCCCTCCCATCAATTCACGGAGTAATAAAAGGGCAATTTCCCTGGTGCACTCATCCTTTCTCCCTCCGCTCTTGCTCATGGTCCTCGGCTCATCTGAGCATTTTTCACCGTCTCCCTCTATTTTTTTTTCTCGGGTTCTCTTTCACCTTACCCTCCCATCACCCTGCTCCTTTTCTCCATCGCCCTCTGCAATTGTGTTGTCTTCACTGCTCCTTTTCTCTCTCTGGTGAACTGTCACTATTTCCTCGACCCTCATAAGAGTATTCTCTGAAAATTCACCGACGCCTCTCTGTTCTCAGCTCTTTCAATATATCCCAAGCATCCTCTAACCACCTCTCTACCCTCATCCCCATGCATCTACATTTTTCCCATCATGTCCAGAGAAAGGGGGAAGTCTAAGAGAGGTGCGTGGTACTATAGCACCCTCTCTAGGCGTGACAGACTTTACTCCTCCCAATTGGATTTCATTTCCCATATTTATAGCCCAAGGCACAATAACGAAGGGCCGTCAGAGGTGCCTCTGTCCTCCCCACACTTGTTCCATAAAATTATCCTGACTAAGGAGGAAGCGCCACCATCGTGCACACGCATTCCTGTGGCCACTAGTCTTCTGCCCCCCCAAAAATGCAACCCTCAAGACTTGTATTATGGCGATGGTAACTACATGGTGGAGGAGGAAATCCCCCTAACATGGCAGGTGGAGGAGAACATGGCAGTCGCTAGTGAGAACAAGGAAGAGGATCGGCCCCAGCTCTATGAAAATCGCCTTATGGAGGAGTACCTCCAACTTATATTTGAAATTCGACAGAAACAATATGATCAGAAGCACTCACAACGCATCCTCGGCCAAAGACTAGACATTCTTTTCTATGCACTAGAGGATCCTCCCACGAGGACTCGATGCCCAATGTGTGTCCAATAGTACACCCCTGTCTATAATATCCATGGCCATTCAATATCGCCAATGGAGTAAAGTCTCCAAGTTTCCGTTCTTTGTTCAATCTAGTTGCAGGCTTAAATTTTTGGTTTATTCCAGTAGCAAACTAAATGTTCATAGAGGCCACCTGCACACTTTACATACAATTTTGTTCATAAATGGTCATATAGGCCACTCACATACTTTCCATACATTTTTTTTCATGCATCTAGGATGTATAATTTTGATAAGTCAGTTTTGTTCAAACAATTTCAGTTCATATGATGATGTGTCAAACTTTGAGCCTCTAAGGGCCACCTGTTCTGGTTTCCCTTTTGTGGAAGAACAGGTGGCTAACACTTGGAAATGTATGGATAACAACTATTATTAATACAAGGAACTTCTTTTATTTACAATTTTTTTTTACAAGAAATACCAAAGATTATAGAATGTCCCAGTGATTACAGGAAATAGGCAAATTCTTGTAATAATGTAGTTTTTACCACTTTCTCCAAATTCGTTCATCCAAATTCAATTTTCCTCATCAACCATTTAATATTCAATATGGATTTGGCATCATCATTCAAATCTATTGGATATGGAAAGAATCTTGGAGTTTTTAATGAGATTGGTTGTGAAGATATTGGAGATATTATGAGCTAATTTCTAGCTGCTAATTTTTAGCAAAATGGTTGTAACCATATGAGAAACTTGTGGATCCAGGAGAAGTTAGTGGATATGAATTTAATATTTGTTATCTCAGTTTCAAAGTAACTTCATGTATAATTAATAGTTCCTTCTTCATTCAAAGGGGGACTCTTAGAGAGACATCAAAATAATGATGGAATGAATTACAATTTCATAAGTTCTTGTTTCATTGTATATTGTAGTTTTATGATTCATGTAAAGTGTAATTAGATTAATTTATTTATGTTGTAAAATAACATTATCACATGTTCTATGAAAAAAAGGGCCCACAACAAGAGAATAGAGAACTACTTAGTATAGATTATTTTTTAGTTTAATTTATTTAATTTCCACAAGTATGATTTAATTCAAGTATTTCTTTTCCCACAAGTGTGGAGTGTTTCTTTTGAGTTGCAGAATACATAATCTCCTTTGAGCATGAAATTCAAAGAATCGAATAATGTGATTAGGAATGGAGTAACTGTGCATCAAGTAATCCTAGATTACAGAGTATTGTTGTCACTTGTGTTTCTACAATTACCAATAATAATGATTATCAATTCAAGAGTAACCAAGTCTTAGGAGGTCTGAATCTACAAATGGTTTCGAGTTTGTTTTGTATCCTAGAATTATTTTCTTATTAAAAAATATATCTTCATTTTTTAGCACAAGATCCTAGTAATCAAATCAGAAGACTAGGAACAAAGTACCTGTCATAAAAACAATCATTGATTGTAGAGTGATGTTGTGGCATGTGTTTTAACAATTACCGGTCACACTGATTACTAATTTCATAGTAACCAACCTAAAGAAAATTAATTATGTAATTGCTTCGAAGTTGTTATATTCCAGAGTACTAGAGAGGGACCGATTCTGCACATGAAGTGATTTCACTTCGTAAGTTTACATCTCCGGGATGATAATAAAATGTAATAGGATTTAGACATATAAATTGATTGACAATTTTGGTGTTGTTTCCAGGGAAGTACTAAAGGAGTTAGTCCTAGAAATTCGTAGTTGTGATTTCTAGTTATTTTTATTTTTAATGTTTTCTATAGTACCAACATTTCAGACTTGGAGGAGTAGAAGTGGTAAGATGAGAGGTAAGAACTTTCACATTTACTTTAGTGAGTTTCTATGAGTCCTCGTCGTTTTGGTAAAATATGTGTAGATTTAAGGATAATCAAGATAAGAATTAAGTTTTTTTATTGGAACATTAAGCATTTATGGTTCATCACAAATCTCTTGGATTCAATCGATCGAGCAATCAACCGACATATGGATACCATCAGTCAGACGATCAAATGACACAATACATCAGTCGGTCGAGTAGTCAAGGTTCCTGTTGTTGGATAGTCGACCAATAGTCAAAGATAGTCGGGTGGTGGATCGACCAACCCAACATTCGACTACGAGGTTAAAATATAGTTGGTCAGGTCGAGCATGCTTGTTGAGACAATTCGAAAATGTGGATTTGGTAGAGTTAACTCTAACAACCGACAATAATGTATGGACAATATCTTCTGGATTCTATGGAAGTTGGTTAGATCTTGAGGCTATAAATAACATACCCCTTGGGTCATTTTCATCATGAAAAATAGATCATGCAGATTGATATGTGAAATATGCACTGCCATTTTCTAATCACAGTGTGCTCTGCTTAAGTGTTGTAATGGTGTATTTAGACACCACCTTTTGTCTTCTAATTTTTTTGTTCCTCGACGATTACATGTAGTACTTTGTTTTCTATTTCATGTCGTGTTCCACCTTATTCCCCAACATTTTTTTTATCAAAAGAATGCTAGGATTGCATGAATGATTTTAGAGGATAGGGGTAGATTTATTAAAAAATAAGAAGATAATTTCCAACTACCCCAATCATTTTCACTTGTGGTGTAGTAAGAACCAGTATATTCACTAACCTATTGGCAAGAATATCTACAGGAGAACGAATGCATTGGAAGGAGGAAAAACAAATAGATTTTTAGGAGCTAAAGGGAAAGCACAAACATTCACTAAAGGACAATTAGACACTTTAAGGTAAGTCATGGATTGACATGAATTTGAATTTGAATTTCTTATCCTACAACTCATATTTTAGTGATGTATTTGGTTTTCCATGAACGATTTCCTCACTTATGCTTACATAATTTTTGATCAATATTCTTCCAAGAAATTATTTTTTGATTATGCAATCGTATTTCCATCAAAATTCAGTTAAATATTATTTTTGGAAAACTTTCACATCAATGGCATTTAACATAATGAAGAAATGATGTAAATTGCTACAAATCCATTATTTAATATCTAAAGGCCATATTTAAGATCTAGATATGGGTATTGGATAATTTTAGGGAATCAAATTATTACATCATTAAAAATACACCCATCAATAAACTCACATACTTAAGTCACATTTAAAAAAAAATGGTCATTTTTAGATTTTTGTAGCAAATTGACTTCAAAAAACTCTTAAAAATAGAGTTGGGATAGTCAATATTTGAGTGACCAAATGGGAGAATTTTTAAAATATGTTTCTAAGGGAGATATCCCTTGGAATATATTCCAACCCAATTTGAATAACTTCATTTGGGTATTGGATGAAAAAGTTATGACCAAATTAATGACTGTTGGTCATAAAATCTGCATCATGGCAATTTTGCATCTTGACTATTCACAAACATATCTAGTATTTCAAATAACCAAATATTCAAAACCTGTTTATAAGGGAGGAAGGTATTCAATTCTAGTGTAATACACAATTTGAATCACTCAATTTGTACTTATGAAAAAATTATTCAGAAATTAGTGATTGTCTATCTTAAAACAACACAACCAAAACTCTGTCTCCTTGGTATGTTCATCATTAGTTTTGAGATATAAAATCACAATACTTTTAAAACCTGTTTGTAGTGTGTATATCTACATTATTCTACTTTAATCTCCCACTTGAATCTTGTCGATCAAGCTTCAAACGAAAAATTTATACATAAAACCGTGACTGTTGGTCTAGGATAGAAATCCAAAACAACTCTCCCTTGCATAATTTTCCTCATCAAATTTGATATATGAGATCAGTTCACTTTGAAAACCTATTTATATCATATATATCCCTATGAATCCACTTAAAAATGGATTTGTAATAACTCCAATCAAACATGAAACAAATATTTTATCGATGAAGTACTGGTGGGTGTAAGATGTGGTGAATATCTACACAAAAGATCTAGCTAGCAAAAGAAAATACACAACTTGCAAAGGTGAGAAGAAGAGATAAAAAATGGAGTAAAATAATGAGAAATTGTATTAACCATATTCCACACTCAAAGAGTGAATAGTTTACAATAGGTATAGGCTACATGAGTAACTAATGCCCCATAGTAGTGATCTAGAGAGATCCAGACACTCACTAATAGAAACTAAAGTAATCTTCCACCTAGTCCTAGTTAACTGATTCATGAAATCATCGGTTAATTGAGTCACACGTGTGGAAGTGAGAGAAACACATGCAACTTCTAGTGATAAAACTGAGGTTTCCATGCATGAGTGACTTCCACTAGTCTAACTGAGTGTAACTAACTCTGAACTAAAGAGGAACACCCTATTTTGTAGGGGAATATTCTCTAGAGAGAATATTCTCATCTAAGAAAGAATTATCAGCATTTGACTATCAAACTTTGGAAAATAATTCTAGGTGAGTGTGTAATATCTCCAACACTAGGAAGTCTAAGATGGCCATCACTCCTCAATAGGTAAAAATAATTTTTTTCTTTGTTTATATTCTTTGAATTTGTTTTGTTTGTAATTGTTTTGTGTATTTCTTAGAAGAAGAATGATTCATCACCTTTATTCCTCCATCATCTTATGTTTTATTGTAGGAAAATGCTAATTTTTTGCAGGTTTCGAGAAGATAAAGGAGGTCATCAAGAAGGAATGATTTTGAAGATAAAATCTTATGAATGAGGGTATGCCATTCAAACATGCAAGCAACGAGAGTATGAAATCATGTCACGATGAATGAACCATTTTCAAGTTCAAATAAGTTGGTTACAAAGTGTTCCAACTGTCTACCACAATATTGTAGAATAATGTTTTCATCAAAATTGCAAGATGGATCAATCTTAAGACAAATTAAGAATGATATGAAGATCAAATGAAGACTAGTGTCCAAAAGAAATCCAGTTCCATTTCCACATCCACAATTCCATTGCTACCATTGATACAAAATACCTACTATTCACCATGGTATTCCCATGTAGTTCATTCTTCCAAGCTCAACAATCCATGTATATTAAATTCCAAAATTTCATTTGTTTATGTGGTCATTCTTAAATTATTCATGATACTACTACTACCATATTATGGCTTCAACCTATTTTTCCTTCACGATTTTTCCATACTTTCCTACTCCATTCACTCCTAACCCATATAATAAAATCACTCAGTTCACTTGCATGTTAAGTTACCTCACTATTCTTTTCCCTCAAATAAATTTTATCGTGAATACCTATCTTAGGAACCATCAGACCTTGGAGTGCTTGAAACCAACTTGCTGGTGGGCATTCCTCGTGCATAATAATTTCTAATTGTGAAAACCCCTTTGGGCGCAATAAGACACATCTTATTTTGAAACCCAATTTTTTTATCAATATTGTACCATTATATATATATATTTTATCTATCTTGATCCTTTTAGAGTGGAAAAACATTGGAGGAATCAACTTGCAGGGCCATTTTGGTGGCAGGTCCCAGTTTGGAAAATTTGGGTCTGAAACCTTCTAGGGCCATTTTGAGGCATCAAATGACATTTTTGGGGGTTAAAATATCCCAACATAGATAAGACTCTATAATTCCATTCTACACATCGAAACCTTTCCAACAGTGCAAACATAATGTCAATCAAAGCTCGTATGCAAATGTTATGCCTTCAACAAGTTGACCTACCCTGTTGACCATCATGGTACAAGAGTATACAATGTCAACCCCCATTACTCATGCATATGGGGCTGGCCACGTATGTAATTTCAATAAGTTTATAGAAGTTCCAAAAACCTATCACAATTGAGGGTTTAGGAAGTAAAAAACCTACCCTTAGATGGCTTTTGGGGTACGTTAAATACCGGGAAACTAGGAGGAGAAGGGGTTTCATTATTTTGCACTGTATCTTGTTTCATATCTGAACAAAACATTTGAGACTAGTATTATATGAGCATAACAGAGGAGGAGAGATTATATAACAACCATACAAGCCACAAGTCAAAGTAAACTCCACAAAGAGTGCCTCTTTCTTTGTACTAGCATCATTTCTATACCAGAGAAAAGAGAGCAGAGTAAACTCACCTTCTACTAGGTTTTCTCTTGTATTGGTTTTCTGAGGTCATATCTTGTGTTTATTTGTGGATGGTGTGCTTGTATTTTACTATTCTCTATTTTCCACATTTTATCTATTACATGCATAGGAAAAAAAACCAGTAACTAAATATTCTTGAAATCTAAAGGAAAAATAACCTTAATAATAAAGATTTCAGTTATTTATCAGATCTGTTTTGGTGAACGTTTCCAGTGGAATATCCATGGCATTTTACAAATCATATTGGTATAAGAGTAGGTTTTTATTTTGGGTATTTTCGGGAAGTTGCAAGATCTAGGAATTGACTTAATGAGAAGTCGCAAAAACCCTATCCATGATGGAAAAGTCTGTTCATAATAACCCTCGAGATCCAAAAAAAGATATATTTGAGAGGTTGGAAGCACAAGTTTTTGATATTAGTCACAATATGAACCTCCTCATGATGTCTCTAGCAGGAAATCTCAGACAGTTCAAAGATGATGGAGGCTCTAAATCAAAGATTGTATCGGAGGGGCAATCAGGAGATTGGGAAGACTCATGAAAGGAGTCATGGAAGGAATCTGAGAAAGAGAAACTGGGTTTTTGTTCCATTAACCCTTCATAGTCCCTAGTCAATATGGAAGTGAAAGTGGACATAAACCCATACCAAGGTGACATTGATGACTTAAAACCAAATTATTGGTTGCAAGAACTATAAGTTTATTTTAGCGTTCACCATATAGATGAAGGGAAAAATATTTCATTTACTAGATTGAATTTAGATGGCCATGCTTTAACTTGGTGGGAAAGCCACATGGAAATAATTAGGTTGGAGGGTGGTCCACGAGTAACTAGGTGGGAGGACTTCAAAACCCTCATAAAGTCCCAATTCTACCTTATCAGGTATGTAGAGGACCAATGGATCCAGTGGCACTACTTCAGGTAGAGGCAAGGACAAAGTGTATAGGAGTACACCAATGAGTTAAAAAATATGGCCATCATGCTGGGTATCTCTCCTAAGAACCTAGATGTACTCCTCAAGTATTTGGGGGGATTACATAGTCATCTATGAAAGAAGTGAATGCTCTTCTAGCTAAGGACAATGGATGAGGCATGTGTATATGCATAGTAACTGGAAAACATAGGCCAAAAGAAAGGGTAGCCAAGTGGTTCAAAGTAGAAAGAGCACCAGGAAGCTTCCAAGGAGGGGAAAAATAAGTGGAAAGGGGGAAAATATGAGAAGACAAAACAACCATTGTACATTAGAGTAAATATACCAACAACCATTGCAATCATTGCAACATTGATGGCCAGAAGAAGGATAAATGTTGGAAACTACATCTAGAGTTGAACCCAAAGAACTACAAGAAGGACGAAAAGAAAAATAACCTTCTAGCCACATATTCGAGAAATCGGGTTGAAAGTAGCTTGAATGTGAATGGAAATATTTTTTACACACCTGTGCAAAAGGAGGTGAATATGAGTAGCCTTCATTACCAGGAACAAAAGGAGATGCCAAGGCTCTTCCACATCAAGATTCATGTCAATAAGACCAAGATAGATGCTCTATTCGACTTAGTTTCATAGGATAATATCATAACAACGGATCTAGGCAACAAGATTGGATTGAAGGTTCAAGATTGTAATGATCCCAAGCCAAATTCTTTCTTGGAATCACTAACTACTACTAATTTATTGAGTTATTAAGTGAATACAAGATTCATCAACACATGGA
>ML778042.1:72878-95904 GCA_009831015.1 Picea engelmannii
ACTCCCAGGGTTAATCTTCTATTCTTCTGTTGAGTTATCTTTTACTCCTTTATCCTTTTCCTTTCTTAATTCAACTTAAAAATATAACTTTTAACTTCTTGACTTTTCCCCCCTTCAGTGTGAGACTATGACCTAGTGGGGGTGCCCAGGCCATTGAGTCTCCTCATTACCTCTCTAAGAGGTGAGGGACATTACAAAGATAATCCTAGCTCCTATTCATTAGTTTGGGTAAATAAGGATGCATAGATAAAGGCAACAAAATAGTATAAGATTAAATTTGTTGTAAGTGATGATTTTATTGATGAAGTGGAATTGGACTTAGTACCCCTTGATGTATGTGGAGTAGTGTTTGGAAGCCCTTGCATGTATCTGAAAGATGCAATCTTCATGTGGAGAGCCAACCAATACTGACTGATCAAGGATGATAAGTCCTACATCATTAACGCACATAAAGGAAAGTCAAATATCTCATTGGTAAGTGCCAACCAAGCCAAGAAGTTAATTAATTCTAGTAAGAAATATGTTTTTCTTTTCTTAAGACAAAATCAATCTGATGACAAGTCAGTGAGAGTGAATGAATCCCTGGAGCGGTGTAATAAAGATAAGAAACATTATTTGGAGGAGTTACTAAAGGAATACAAAGGAGTTCTAAAGGAGCTTAAAGGGATACTACCCAAGAGGGATGTGGAACACGAAGTACGGTTATTTCCAGACTCCCCATTGCCGAATATTGGGTTGTACAGACAGTCTATTCTAGAAGTGAATGAAGTGAAGAAGTAGTTGCAACACTTATTGGAGCAGGGTGTGATTCTACCAAGTACCCTACCTTGTGGGTCACCCATCATAATTGTTCCTAAGAAGGATGGGACTTGAATGTGTATAGATTACATGGAATTGAACAAGATTACACTGAAGTATCGATACCCTCTTCCATGGATCGATTATCTATTGGAATAGGTGAAACATGCTAATTACTTCACTAATATGGATTTGAAATCATGATATCACTAGGTACGAGTCAAAGAAGAAGATACTTGGAAGACTTCCTTCAAAGCAAGGCAAGATTTTATGAGTGGTTGGTTATGCCATTTAGTTTATGCAATGTATTGGATACATTTATGAAACTAACGAATGATGTTTTATACCCTTATCTAGATTAATTTGTTATTGTTTATTTGGATGATATACTGGTTTATAGAGATACATGGGAGGAGCACATCTCACATTTATGTAGGTGTTAGAGACTATGAAAAAGCACCAACTTCTAGTCAATCTCAAGAAATGAGAGTTTGATAAGTAATATTTGGTGTATTTGGGGTATGTGATCGGTGGAGGGGAAATCAAGATACATATTGCAAATATGGAGGCCATCATGAAATGACCAATTCCTACAAATTTCACTGAATTTATGATTTTTTTTTGGGAAACAAAATCCTTGCAAAAGTTTTTAGCTTCATTTTTAGCAGTAGATGCACCACTCCACGCCTTAACAACCAGTGGTAAGAGTTTCCAGTGGGGGAAGAATCAACATAAGGTATTTGATGAGCTGAAAAGAAATATCAGTAAAGCACCAGTGCTCACACTACCAAACTTATAGAATCCCTTTGAAGTGGAGATATATGCAAGTGGGTATGCCATGGGAGAAATACTGATGCAGGGAGGAAGTGCCATCTGCTATCATTCTGAAGTATTTTATCGGGTGGTTCTCAACTACCCTACCTACGAAAAGGATATATATTCCTTGGTACAATATGTCAAAAAGTGGAAGCACTATCTGATGGGAAAGGAGACCGTTATACACACAGATCACCCACTACTACAGTATTTACAGGCCTAGAGTAAGCTACAACAAACTAGGCATTACAACAGGATGGGGCTTTTACAACAATTTCATCTAGTCATCAAGTATAAGAAGGGTAGCACAAATAATTTGGAATACATTCTTTCATGGCCACCCATATCCAATATTACAGCTTTGGAAACTCTGATGTACATGGAGCCTTTTACCCATGATGCATACAAAGAGGCATACACAGAAGGTGAGGACTTCAATGAGGTGTTTCAACAACTATAGGGACAAATTCATATAGAATAAGGTGATGACAATGATGAATATCATTTCTAGAATGGTTTACTCTCAAGCTCGACAAGATCTGTGTTCCTAAAGGTGAATGATTGTAGCTTATCAAAGAGGCTCACACCTCCATGGTTACAAGACATTTTGGTGTTGGAAAGACATTTTCCAACTTACAGAGGTATGTGTATTGGCCCAAAATGAAAGAATATATAACACAATATATTAGAGGATGTATATGTTTGATTACTAAGAGGGGGGGTGAATCAGTAATAGCGTAATTATAATCCTTTTTATCCAAATAATCCAAGTGTTATATCAATGTAGAATTATTATCCAATAACGGGAAATGAGAAATGAAAAATCGCACACATACACAGTACACCAGTGTTTTACGTGGAAACCCAAATTGGGAGAAAACAACATAATTCTTTATCTTATATGTCTTGAAGAATTACATTCATTGGAAGCACCAACTTCCATTTTTTTCCAGCTGCAACTGGAAGGAGGCTCCAACCCCCTAGTTTCCCAATCTACAACCTGAGGGAAGCTCTAAATCCCCAATTTTCTATCTACAACTAGAAGGTGGCTACAACCCCCTATGTTCTCCGGCTACAACCGAAAGGTGGCTACAACCACCTTTCCTTGCCCCGTCCAACCGCCCTGAAGTAGAAGTAGAATGATGGAACCACTGTCAAACTATAACTGTGAGATATACCACTGTAAACATGTACCAATAAACCTCAACCATGCATCAACCCGTACCTCAACCTGTAATCGACTTGTACCATAAACAAGTGCATCAACCATGCACCAACCTGTACCAAACAATATGTAATCAACCTATACCATAAACAAGTGCAACCAACCATGTACCAAGTATGTACCAATCATGTGTCAAGTACTCATCAACTATGACTCATCAATATGTACCAACATAATCAACTATACACCTCATGTATGTGCCAACTCATCAACAACTTGTCTCAACCATGTACCCAACTTGTACCTCAACCAAAATCCCTCATCAATTTCATCATCCAAATATGATATGTAACTCTGTAATATACCTTGTGTATATGATCACATGCCTGCAAATATTCCTTAAATTTAACAACAAGAGACTATCATTTTCATCAAACGTTTCTTTAGTCTCACAAGACTAGTTTTGGATTAGTCAACAACCCTAACTTGAAATAATCACAACTTTGTACCTATAATGAATAAAGATATGAAACTGACATACAATGTTCTTCAGTGTTTTTAATGCAATTTCTCTATGTTTCACTACTTGGAACCTCTCATAAAAGGATTTGTGGAAAACATGGCACACCTTGCTGAATTCTGGCTTATTCTAGAGAGCCACCTTGTAGACCGTTCCCCGCATAGAATATTTGTTGAATTGATATGAAACTATTATAAAACATACTATAGCATGTACTCTAACCAACACATTTTTTCTTACTTAATTTGGATCTGTTATAAAGAAGTTATGACATTTTTACCCGAAACACCTATTTTTGACTAGTTTCAAGACTAGCCACAAACCCTATTTTCCACGGAGTGTAACACCAAAAATAAAATGACCCACAAGCTGAATTTTTTACCATAGATACTTGGATATGTTTACTCAATGGAATAGAACTTTCATGGTCTGAATCATTCTATAAAAAAATTTATTATGAAAATGGTGAGATGACCTGAAAAAAACATACCTTAGAAAGCATAATCAAAAGAATTTATCCTTCCTTGAATTCCGGCCTTCTTTTATTCAATTTCCTCTGAAATTCGGCTTATATATCCTTTGGTTACCTCATAAACCTATAGGTATTCAATATTCTCAAGTGTTTCTTAAATGAGAGAGCCTTTCCTCTTATTTATACTGTCCAAGTAGCTTCCTTAAAAACATCTTCTAGGTCACTTTGCCCACTTTCCTTATTTTAGGGTTAACCCACTTCTAATTTCTCCATTAAATTTATTATTGAATTAATTTATTTTGTATTCACTTTGAATTATATTAAACTCATCACTTCACTTTATTATTTACCTTTTAAAATCTCTTAAACCACTTTGACTACTTTGACCTTTTGTGGCTTCTAGATGACATATGAGGGTCCTGCAACTTTGTAAGGCCATAACTCTCAAACCGCGAGGAGTTATGTGATGTTCCACATACCACCAGAAAGGGAATGACATGTACTATCCATATATAATAGTATTACCTGAAAATATATCAAAACACATATAGTTATCCATCAAACAAAATTCGGTCCATTACCCAAACCTGGGTTCTCCAACGTCTCATGGCCATAACTCTCTAATCATGAGGAGTTATGTGACGTTTCACATACCACCGGAAATGGAACGAAACACACTATCCATATAGAATAGTTTCACTAAAAAATTCACTGATGTTCATCTCATTATTCCACAAATAATCATGGGTTCTCTAACCATACTTCTAGGATAACTCAATCCACAAAGTGTCTTCCCGTGAGGGATTTCACCATAAGGGGACCACTTTGGATTTCATCAATTTCTACTTATTATCAACCATGAAAAGACAATAGCGAGTCATATTTACATCAAACAATATTGGGTTTGTTACCCAACCTTTTTTCTACGGGGCTTTCTTCAAGGGTTGACATCAATGACAACCAACCTTAATCAACAATCTCCCCCTTTGGCATTGATGGCAACACTCTGATGCAATACTGAAATCATATCACTCATGCTCTCCCTAGAACCATGCCTCTGTCCTCTCCATCTGATAAATCTCTCCCCCTTTGTCATCAATGGAAAAGGTATCTTTCCATCTGGGGTTGCTCCTCTTGACTGAACTGTCCTCTTATGGTGCTTCCTCATGTAAATATAAGACATATAGATACGCATTCAAAA
This sequence comes from Picea engelmannii, assembly GCA_009831015.1. Taxonomy (NCBI): domain Eukaryota; kingdom Viridiplantae; phylum Streptophyta; class Pinopsida; order Pinales; family Pinaceae; genus Picea; species Picea engelmannii. Next base: position 77,851 of record ML778042.1, read on the forward strand.
ATAATTTATTTTGGAGTAGAAATAACTCCAAGTCTCTGGTGAAGATATTCAAAGGATTCCCGTGGAAGTGGTTTTGTGAAGATGTCTTCCACTTGTTCTTTTGTGCCCACATACTCAACTCTGATGTTCTTTTCTACAACCTGCTCCCGTAGAAAGTGATACTTTATTGGAATGTGCTTCGTCTTGGAGTGCATCACCAAGTTCTTCGAGATATTGATGGTGCTTTTATTATCACAATAGATTGGAATGGGCTCATCATACTCAACCTGTATATCTGTCAGAGTTTGTTTCATCCAAAGAACCTGTGTACAACATGATGCTGCTGCAATATACTCTGCCTCGGTTGTAGATAAAGATACTGATAATTGTTTCTTGCTTAGCCATGCTACTAAACACTCACCCAAGTAGAACGCTGCTCCACTGGTGCTTTGTCGGTCATCAATACAACCTGCCCAATCTGCATCTGTGTAGGTAATAAGTGATAGATCCATTCCTTTTGGATACCATAATCCAACCTCTTTAGTTCCTTTGAGATATCTGAAAATCCTCTTCACTGCTAACACATGTAACTCCTTTGGTGCTGCTTGAAATCATGCCACTTATCCAACTACCTGCATTACATTTGGTCTGGATGATGTCACTTATAGTAGGCTACGAATCATTGACCTGTATTGCCTCTGATCTGTAGACTTCGAATCATCATATTTTCTCAACTTGCAACTGGTTTGCATGGGAGTGATAACTGGTTTGCAATCTTCCATTCCGAACCTTTTTAACATTTCTATGATATACTTGGTTTGAGAAATAAAGATTCCTTGGCTGCTTTGACGTATCTGAAGTCCCAAAAAGAAGTATAGTTCTCTAAGTAACGACATTTCAAATTCATTCTGCATATCTTTTGCAAATTTATGGCTTAACCTGTCATCATCACTACCAAAAATAATATCATCAACATAAACTTCAATTAATAAAATATTACCTTTACTTACATTAATGTAGAGGTTATTGTCTGCACTTCCTTTTCTGAACCCTGCCTGCTGCAGATACTTATCCAGTTTAGAGTACCATGATTCTTCTGTACTTGTTTGCTAGGTGTCTTTGGAGATACTTGCTGAACTTGCTCTTATGTTTCTATCATATTCTCTTCCTCTTCCTCTTCTACTTCCTCTTCTGCTTCTTCTTCTTCTAAAAGTTGTTCCATTGGTTTGTTTTCTTCTTCCTTTGATTCCGATCTGCCTGTTTCATCAATTGTTACGTTGATGCTTTTCACAAATTTTTTCAATCTTAGATTGTAACACTTATATGCTTTCCTTGTACTTGAGTAACCAACAAGTAATCATTTTTCCACACGAGAGTCAAACTTTCCCATTCCACCATCTTCTCTTTTGATGTAGCATTTTCTTCCAAAAACTCCGAAGTGCTTCACATTTGCTAGTCTTCCTTTCCATAGCTTGTAGGGATTTTTATTAGTGTTGTTTCTGAGCATTACTCTGTTTTGAATGTGAATTGTTGTATGCACTTCCTGTGTCCAAAATATATCTATCAATTTGGAATCTATTAGCATTGTTTGAGCCATTTCCTGTACTGTCCTATTCTTTCTTTCAACAAATCCATTCTGTTGAGGTGTCCTAGCAATGAAGAATTGCCTTTTTATTCCATGACTACTGCAGTAGTCCATAAATTCCTTTGAAGTGAACTCTCCTCCATTATCATATCTCAAGCATTTGATTCTTGAATCCATCTCATTTTCAACCATTTCCTTGTAGATCTTGAAGTTTTCAAAAGTTTCTGACTTGTTCTTGAGAAAGAAAACTGTAGTCATTCTTGTATAATCATAAACTAATAACATAAAGTATCTCTCACCTTTTAAGCCCTTTGTTGTAGTTGGTCCAACTAGATCAGTATGCACAATTTCCAGTGGTCTTGTTGTTGAATATTCCTTTGATTTGGACTTGGTATTTGTTTTCTTTCCTTGTTGACAATGCTTGCATAAAGTGTTGGTTGGTTTCATGATCTGGGGCATTTCTCTGACTACTTCTCTTTTGATGATTTCGACAAGGTTATCAAAATGCATGTGACCCATTCTTCTGTGCCATAGCCAAATTTCATCTTCCTTTCCTAGACAACACTTTTCATTTCCAATTTCACTTAGCACATATATGTAGTTTGAAGTTCTTGCAGCTGTACCAACCAATTTCCCTAAACCTTCTCTTCTTATCTCACACTTTTGTGAATCAAAAGTAACTTTATGACCTTGGTCACACATTTGACTCACACTTAGAATATTATGTTTAATATCTTCTACCGGTAGAACATTTTGTACCTTTTTATTCTTGTTCCCAATTCGGATTGTGCCTTCTCCAATGATTTTGGCTGAATTATCATTTCTGAAGGAGACTGATCCATTTATTTCCTTTCGCAATGTAATAAATTTGTCTCTATCACCTGTCATGTGTTTTGAGAACCCACTGTCAACATACCAACCGTGTTTCTTTTGCATAGCTTGTAGAGCGACTATGCATTCTTCATTGCTATACTGATATTTCTTTCTTATCCATGTCATTTTCTGAGGTTCTTGTCTATGACTGTTGTTATTTTGTTGAGGTTCTTTAGGAGGGTCTGTCATTCTGTAATTTTTGGCCACGTGTCCAAAATTGTTACATTTGTAACATTCCACTTCAGTGCTCAAAGATTCAAACGTGTTGTAACTTCTTCTTTGTGTTTCACTAGGTCTTCTTGATTAACCACTTTGTGTATGACTCTCAAAGTTGTTATTGTTCCTGTTGTTAGCTCTACAATTTACAGCTTTATGTCCAAAATTATTACATGCATAACATAAACCAAAAAATGTAGTTTGATACCTGGGAGTTGAATATCTTCTGAAATAAGGTGCTCTTATAAATCCTTCTTCTTCTTGAGGCCTATTTGTCTGTTGTTGATTCTAAAATCTAAATCTTCTCGGTGGAGGAGTGTCCCTGTAATCTTCCATGTACATCTTCCTATCCCCTTTGATTGTTTTTGCATAGCTTTTTGGATTTATTTCTTGCTATGTTGTTTTGGAGCTTGATCCCTTTTCTGTCTGATTGTATCCAAGTCCAAACTTGTCAAGATAAGATTTTTGACTGCTGATAATGTCATCCAGAACTTTTTAGCTATTCTGCATATTTTTCTTTTGAATATCCTTTCTTAGTGTGACAATCTCTACTTCCAAGTTTCCAATGATCTTGTCCTTTTCTTCTAGTTGTCATTTGAGTGCTTCTTCAATTCTTTTATCTTCTATTTGAACCTTCAATCTTGTGATCATTTGTTCTAGTTCTCGAGTGTCCTTTTTCTTGTCTAGTTCTTCTTGTAGTTTCTTGTTTTTCTTCTTTTTTCTTCTGATAACTTCTATGGAACACATTAATTATTCTCTATAGTCAACTAGTCAACTTCTGCCTCTTCAATTTCATCTTCAAATTATTCATATCCTTCTTCATCTTCTTCATATTCTTCTTCAGAGTCTTCTTTGTCAGAATATTTTACTTCCATGAATAGAACTCTTCCTGTCTCACTGTCACTGATTTCATCTTCATCTGATGATGAGATGTCTTCTTTGATGCATAAGATTTTCTTGAAATCTTTCTTTGTAGTTATTTTGCCTTTATATGTGTGTTTTCCTTTTGAGTAACCTTCATCATTTCTCTTTTTCTTATGAGTACATTTTTTTAGAAAAATGACCAATACCATCACAATTAAAAAAAATTAAAAGAAGCTTACCTCTATACCTACCATTGGTTTCCTTGTTCAGTCTTTTGACGAAGTTGGCCACTTCTTCATCATCTTCCGAGATGTCGTTGTTGCTGCTATATTCTTCTTGTTCCTTTTTCTTTTTCTTTGATCTTTTGGATGCTTTGAAGGCTGCTTCTTTTACATATGGATTTTCCTGTTCAGTTCTCATTTCATATGCTGTGAAGATTCCATGCAGTTCGTCCATGCTTATTAAGTTAATATCTGATCTTTCTTCTAGTGCTGATATCTTAGGGTTGAATCTCATAGGAAGAGATCTTAGTACCTTTTGAACAATTACAGATTCTTCGATTTCTTCTCCCAATCCTATGATTGCATTCACTGTTTCGTAAACTCTTAAGAAGTAGGCTACAATATTCTCATCTTCCTTCATTTTTAGTTGTTCGAACTGACCTCTATAAGTTTGAAGTTTTTCTTCTTTGACTTTTGTATCTCTTTCATAAATATTTCGAAGCTTGTCCCAAATCTCTTTGGCGGATTTACAATGTGCAACTTTGGTGAATACTGTTTCACTGAGACCATTTAAAAGTGCATTTGTAGCTTTGGAATTATTCTGACCAAGTTTCACTGCTTTGTCATTTGTTGGTGGAACTACTGGCACTGTGTATCCATCTACAATTGATTGCTAAATTTCAAACCCATGTGCTTGTATATATGTCTTCATCATTATGCTCCAAAAAGCATACTTCTGTCCATCAAAGTGTGGTATTCCATTTTTATATGAGTTGGTACTCTCCATGATCTACCTTTCAGTGGTTAAACTGATTTCTGAAGGAACGTGCTCTGAAACCAATTGTTGTATTACTGAGAGGGGGGGTGAATCAGTAATAGCATAATTATAATCCTTTTTCTCCAAATAATCCAAGTGTTATATCAATGTAGAATTATTATCCAATAATGAGCAATAAGAAATGAACAATCACACACATACATAGTACACCAATGTTTTACGTGGAAACCCAAATCGAGAGAAAACCACATAATGATTTATCTTTTATGTCTTGAAGAATTACATTCATTGGAAGCACCAAATTCCTTTGTTTTCCAGCTACAACTGGAAGGAAGCTCCAACCCCCTAGTTTCTCAGGATACAACCTGAGGGAAGCTCCAACTCCTCAATTCTCTGGCTACAACCAGAAGGAGGCTACAACCCCCTATGTTCTCCAACTACAAGCGGAAGGTGGCTACAACCATCTATCCTTGCCCCATCCAACTTCCCTAAAGTAGAAGTAGAATGATGGAACCACTGTCACACTATCACTGTGAGATATACTGTTGTAAACATGTACCAATAAACCTGAACCATTTGTTATCTGTCCAAGAAACTCTTTGAGGTTGTAGGTCAAAGATGCTTGGTAACTTAAAGTAAACTGTGTTTGTATTTATGTATATGTGGATCAATGGGATAACTCAACCTTAACGGACTGATATAAGGGTAATCAACAGTATAAAATCAAATAAGATAGTGCTTTCAAAGATTAATGATCATAAAGTAGCTTAAACTGTGGGTGAAGAAGACAATACTCATAAACTAGATACACAATGATGGGTTTATTAAGCAATGCAAATAACTATTAATAAAGCTATGAATTGACTAATGAGATGATCGTCATTTAGCATTTAAGACAACTTGAATAAGAGTACAGGAACGAAAGTAATGAATGAAGTCTGACATCAAAAGTGAAAGAGGATTACGATTTGTATTATATTTGAAAAAAGTCTGTACAATGGTATAAGGCCTTTGTATCCAAAATCAAAACCCTCTTTCATCAAATGTTTGTGGCTTTATAGCCTTTACATCAGATATCCAAATCCTAGAATACTGGATCAAAATTTCTGAAAATAGAAAAAACTAATAATTGGCACAAGAAAATAGGCAAAGGTCCTATAAAATCGGTCAATTCCTTATCTCAAGTGATCTTCATGTATTTAGAATCTTTGGAAAGTGTAGTAATCCTTCCAAGGATGGTAGCTCCTCATAAGATATCAGACAAGTCAAAATTGCTACATGTTGTCACAAGACATCTTTTTGCCCACAAAAATAGGTAACAATTTTCCCTTTCCACCTTGCTAGGCATCTCCAAAATCAAAACGAACTCTTGATAATGATGAATTTAATTATTATCCAATGTTTAGAACTATTCTTGAGGCATTTGGATAAGAAAAACTTGGATCTGTGCAAAAATAATACTTCTCTGTCCTATCAACACTTTCGGTAGCTAAAGTAGACAAAAGCTGAGCCGGTTAGCTACCAAAATCTCTTCTTTTGGTGGCTAATGAACATTCAAAATGTTCAAATAAGACACCGAAAGTTCCTTCTTAGTGAGAATGACAAAATTTCAAAATATTCTTTGTTTTATCTTTTACACACCTTAAGGCTGCTTCTCTGAAGCTCCTGCATCTTGTTCATCTTCTGGAATGGCTGTATTTGGATCACTTAGATGGATGGCTGCATTTTCTAGGGTTTCAAGGTCAACAGATGCTTGAGGCTGATGTCTTGAAGGCATGGTTCACAACTTCAATAACCTGACCTTTTTCTTCAAATGCCTAGCTAGCCACCATACACTGTTATAATCTTTTACCATCTTCTTATTCTTATTCTTTTCCTTTATACTTTCATGTGCTAGATTTTCTAAGGTTGCACTGGTTTATGCAAAATTCTTTGATAAAATTTCATATCTAGCTTTAATTACCCTCTCTAGCACTTCCTGTTGCTTTATTTTTCTTTAAGTTTCTTAATCTCCTTTGCTTTGCTCTGTTTCTTTTTCTTGCTAGATGTTTCACCTTTTTCAAGATTGCCGAACCACTGGGCTTCTGGTGCTTTCTCCATGGAGAATTTTACACTTTCATCAACAGGGGCTTCTTATTTTTCTGGTTCTTCATCTGAGTCTGAATATGGTAAATTTAGCAAATTTGTCTTCTTTGGTGTAGCCTGCTCTGTGTCCTCAACAAACTCGAACTTCTTCCTTGATTCTATAGGCTTGGAAGATGGATTATCTTGTTTAGATGTCACTAGAGAGATAGCTCTCCTCTTTCTTTTTCCACTCCTAGGTGTAGAAGACTTCTTTGAAGAAGACTTCTCTCTGTCTTCTAGTTGTAGCTCTATCTGCAATTCATTCCAAAATAAGAAGTGGCCCCAATCCCTATTCCTTCTCTGAAGCAGCTCACAAAGCAATAGCTTAATCAAGCCATGATGAGACAATCTAACTTCAATCGTATTGGGTTTTTCTTTAACTTGATGAGCCATCTTAGTCAGGATTTTGTGAAGGTAATAAGGGAGGTTGAGTGGGCTCCTACCAGTAAAATGATTCACGAGCTTAAAGTGATAAATCATCACCCTGTTGTATCTGCCCTCACAATTTATATAAACAAGAATGCCCTTTAACAAGTGTTGCCATTTTTCTTCAAGAAAAGATATAGGAATATCTTTCTTCCAAATCAAAAATTTGTGTTCTGGTTTCAAGTAGGACCTGAATTCAATATATTTTGTAACCGTGGTTTTGAACCAAATTTCTCCAGTTCTTGGAAGCTCTGCCACTTCGGCTATAAGGTCTTCGTCTACCTAGAATTCATCTTCACCAATAGCTACTTTTCTCCCATCAAAAGTTAAAGAGAAATCTTCTGCCACCTGCTAGTGAGAACCCTACAATGTCTCACAAAATCTGTAACATCCTGCGTCCTTGAAGAGTTGACACACTTTTGGGTGTGATTCCAAATAACCAATGTTATCCAGCTCTCTCCTCAACACTGGTCCTCCTGTCTTCATCTGCTGGAAAATTCCCGTGCACCTGCAATTTTGAAAAATTGGGCTTGGAGGGGAAACCACACAGCGTAGAAAAAGGGTTTTTTGGCTCAACTGCAACGAAGGCGAGAAATACGGGATATGAATTTAGGAAGAGTGTTGATTACAAGGTATGTGAGAGGGAAACTTCACATTTGAAATAATGGTTCATTAATAACTCGAATGATAGAACAAGAGGTACATCTCCATGTTATTTAATGAATCAGATAATTTAAAGATTTGATAGGTCATGTAGAGATGAGATCCAAGTCGTCAAACAACTTACTTCCTGTCTTTTCGATGATTTAATTTGTAATCATGAAACTTCATTTTCGACGATTTAGGCGCCCAAAAGGATGGGCTGACGTTTTCTGAGCTTCGACGCTTTCGGGAGCTAAAATAGCTTGAACTTTTGGGTTTAAGTTGTCGAAAGCTAGTGCTTTCGATGGCTTAGAAGCTCTTTTGGGGAAACACTCAGTTACCGAGACCTGTTTTTTTTTTTTCAAAATAAAAAACCCAAACCAAAGTTTTGGAAACTTTATTACAAACATAAGCTCTTAAAAATAAACCTTGAAAAATTTAGAAAGGTATTTTTTAATGACTTCCTATCACCTAAAATTTAAATACACAAAACTGATTATGTTATTTGAGGAGATAACATATGGCTCCTTCTAGGGATGAAAACCTCCCTGTGAGGTTTCAAGAACTTTTATTGACTCAGTAGCCTTCCTATCACTTAAGACTTAAAATTGACTTGACTCAGTATTCCATTGGGCATGGAGTTATTTTTACACACAGACTGGAAAATAAAAACTTAAATCAAAATATTTACAAAAATAGTTCAATGCTTAATAAAGCCTTATGAAAAATAAATTTTGAGAAACCGCCCATTAAATGGGCCACCTGAAACTTCTTCACCTGATAGACTTTGGAGAACAAAGGTATTGTTCTGTTGTACTGCTGATATGACAAAAGGCCCTGTCCAGAGAGCATTAAACTTGACATGTTTTCCCTTTTCCTGCCTTGCTGCATCCCATTTCATAACCAGATCTCTTGCTTTGAAATTGTCCATTTTAACCTTCCTGTAAAAAATTTCTCTCATTCTCCTCTAATGAAATTCTGTTTTCTCCAATAATTGTTCTTTGTTTTTCTTTAATTCAACCAAATTTAAAATCCTTCTGGTAAGGTCATTTGGTTCAGATTTTGCTTCTTGAAGGAATTTGGCAACTGGCAATGAAAGTTGGATAGGAAATACAACTTCTGTGCCATAAACCAACTTAAAAGGTGATGTACCAATTTATTTTTTATCAATCACTCTATGAGTCCAGAAAGCAAACTTCAATTTTGAATACCATGCCTTTGTATTATGTTCAAGTAACTTTTTAATTATCCTTACCAAAATTTTGTTTGATGAATCAGCCAAACCATTTCCCTGTGGATAATAAGAAGTGGAGTGTACCAACTGAATTCCCATTTTCTCACATAGTTTGACTAAGGTTTTTTCATTGAAAGCAACAACATTATCAGTTACTAACTTCTTGGGATAGCCAAATCTTGAAAATATATGATCCTGTAAGAAATTTATGATAACAGTATGATTGAAATTCCTAGTAGGAATAGCCTCATTCCATTTAGTAAAGTAATCAATAGCAACAAGGATCCATCTATGCCGATTACTGGATGGTGGATGAATTTCCCCTATGAAATCTAATCCCCACTATTGGAAAGGTCCTGTGACAACAATTGGTTTAAGGGGAAGAGATTTTAATTGATGTTTACCTACAAATCTCTGGCATTTGTCACATGTTTTTACAAAAGTATGCACATCAGAACATAAGCAAGGCCAATAGTATCCGGCCTTCAAAATTTTGTTTGTAGTAGTCTTCCAATAGTGATGTCCTCCACATTCACTGTTATGAAACTTTGTCATGATTTTGACTGATTCCTCTTTGTTTACACACCTCAATAGTATCCCTGATGGATCTTTCCAAAACATCATCTTATCGGCTATACAAAATTTAATAGCTTTGAGTTTTAAAGCTCTTACCTGAGTTTTTGTCAAATCTGCTAGAGCTGATAATTTCTACATAAAATATATAACATGACTGTACCACTCATAGTCAACTAAGTGAGAAGAAACCTACAAATTATCACTGCCTCTTTCTATTGTAATTTGAATGTTCTCTGCATTTATGCCCACAAGATTTATATCAAGCATCTTACAATTGTCTTCTGCAAGGAGTTTGGCAAGTCCTTGACCCTTCAAAAGCTTTACTGGCTTGATCTCAATATCAAATTCAATCATTTTAGTGATCCACTTGCTCCTCTTACCATCAATGTCAGTCTGAACAAGGACATCTTTCACAGAACTTGAGGGAACATATGCTATTACCTTGGCCTATAGTATATAGATCCTCAATGCTTTGAGTGATTTGATTAGTGCATAGGCATGTTTTTCAATCGGGTCATACTTAACTTCAGCATCCCTCAAAACCTTGCTGTAAAATGATACTTGTTGCTCATGCCCATCTTCGTTCTTCTGTAACAACACTGCTACAATTTCATCATTAGAGGCAAACGAGAAAATATAAAAATCTTTACCAAAATTCGGGCTAATTAAGACAGGGGCTGTCATAATAGCTTTTTTGATAAATTCAAAAGAATGTTTGGCTTCTTCTGTCCACTTTACTTCAGAATCTTTTCTCAACATGCATGTGATATATTTGGTAAGCTCAACAAAATTTGAAATAAAACTCCTGATGAAATTTATGGTTCCAAGAAAAGATTGGATATCTTTCTTGGATCTTTGGAGAGACAATTTCTGAATTGCCTCCACTCTTGTTGGATCTATCTTCACTCCATTTGCAGACTCAATATGCCCAAGAAACTTACCTTCTCTGAGTGCAAAGTGAGACTTCTCTGGGTTTAAAAAATTCCATACTTTCTACATTTCAGGAAAGTTTTTCTTTGATGCTGCAAGTGATCTTCGTGGATGTATGAAAAAATTATGATATCATCAAGATAAATCAGAACAAATCTGTCTTTCTCTCCCATGAATGCAATATCCATTTCCCTCTGGAATGTCGCTCCCGCATTCATCAGTTCGAATGACATTTTTTCATACATAAATGTACCCCATGGTGTAGTAAATGTTGTTTTTTCCCTATCATCCGGATGGACTTCAATTTGGTTATACCCCGAGAAGCCATCAATGAATGAGATGACACTTGCTCCAGATTTTTTTTGCAGAATATGTTCCATCTTGGGAAATGGGCAATTATCCTTTCTAGAGCATTTGTTCAAATTTCTAAAGTCTACACAAAGTCTAATCTCACCATTTTTCTTTCTAACAGGAACAAGGTTGGAAATCTAGTCAGAGTATCTAAGAGGGATGATGATCTTGGCCTCCAACAATTTTTTGATTTCTTTCTCCATAATGGGCAACAACATTGGACTAAATGATCTGAGTTTCTGTCTGAATGGTTTTGTGTCTTTGCTTAAAGGAATTTTGTGTTGTATGATATTTGTATTGTATGTCTTCAAATCACTATACTGCCATGCAAATATATCAGAAAATTCCTTTAACAACTCACCATATTCAAATTTCTATTTATCATTCAAATGAGAAGCTAAGTTGACATACTTTGGACTTTCTTCGTTTGCTACATTAAACTGGAACACATCAGAATCTTCCTCCTGCTTTTCTAGTTTAATGGCAACATCATTATGATAAAAATGTCTCTCTAAAGGAACCAAACCTTTGGGGATTTGGTTGGTATAGAGATGCACAATTTCATGGGCTCCAATTTTGTTTCTGAACTTAGGTCTATGAGCTTCTTCATCATGCTCATTATCTTGATCAATTTGTAAATATGAAAACTCATCCATCACTCCTAAAAATCTTCTTAACTCTGCATCGTCTTCGAATAATTTCCAGAATTTAACATTATCAGGTAAAGAAGGCCTATACTTCACCTGAATCTCATAATTCAACCTTGGAGGCAAAGGAGGTATGAAAGTACTAGTTGAAACAGCCAATGAATCAGCCAACTGATTCATGGCCCTAGGAATGTATGAGATTTTGAATTCAGTGAATGTAGCAATCACATTCAGAACCTCATCTCTGTAAGATTTCATCCTCACATGATTGGCTTGGAAAGACTTATTTACCTGTTGAATGATTAAATCAACATATCCATATGCTTGCAGCCTTTTAATTTTCATTTCTTTTGCAACATTCAATCCCAAGAGCAAAGCCTCGTATTTTGCAATATTGTTTGTGACCTGGAAATCAAGCTTGAATGACAAATGTGTAGTTTCTTTAGATGGTGAAATCAATACAACCCCTACTCCAACAGTCTCTTTAGTACATGCCCCCTCAAAGAACATACTCCAAATATCATCTTCTCCTACTTCTGTGGACTGAACTGTAGGCTTTTTAAGTAACAAAGTATCTGATAATGAATCATGAATTTGTAATATGCAAGATCCCATACCTGTGTCAACTGAGTAAATAGGATGGTTGGCTGGATTTTGCTCGTCACTGATGATGTGGGTGAGATGTGACTCTCTGCATAGTCTCTTATTTACTCCTCCAAAAATAGGAATAGTAGCATATGAAAGGTCCATTTGAAGGGTTCCTCCTAACCTCTTCATCCATGATCTTGATAACAAACATCCGAATTTGGGTGGAATATCTGCTACAACTACATCCATGATCATAGTTTTCATAGGTGCTTGATTTAAAGTTACTAGTAGATCCTTGATCAACCCGAGGCATTTAACTTTTCTAGAGTCAAATGATAAAATATCATGGTAAGTTTTGGTAACTTCTAACCCCATCTCATCCATCATTTCCTTTGGCATCAGATTATGAGAGGCTCTAGAGTCTAGCAGGTAGTTATGCAGTGTTTTGTCATGAATGTTTAGAGAGATATAAAAAGGTGGACAACTTTCATCTCTATCCTCAATCATTTGACCTAAGACAATAGTGGGCTTGTAATCATATATATTAAGGATATCAATAGAGGAAGATATGGATTTGGGGTCAAGAGTCTTGAGGATATCTTTCTTAAATGATTCATTCTTCATTAACTCAACCAAAGGGATGGGGATTTTGATTTTTTGTATCTCATCTTCAAAATTGAAAGAAGAGGAGGTTTTATCAGAAAGTTTTACCTCATTTGAAGGAGCTTTCAAAGTACTCTGTTGATCATCAGAGATTTGATTTTTTTGAACTTGTTGCTTGACAAGGGCAACAATTTTCTTAGAAGAAGTTGGTGCACTCTTTTGGGCAATGTTGGACTTAGATCTGAGATTGTATTTGTTCTTATCATCCATCTGAAAAAGGCCATTATTAGCAAAATTTTCATTTATCTATACATTCATTAATGCCTCTTCATAATCATGTTGCACTAGATACGATTTTGCTGCATCATCTCCAATGCAGTGAATATTATTATCTTGTTCTTCTTGAAAATCATCTTCATCTTCTTCCATCATAGTGTTTTGGAGAGGGGCTCTAACCTTCTGATATTTTGTGGGATTTCTCTCTCTTCTCAAAATTTGTGTTTGTTGGTTATTTCTCCTGAAGGTATTTGGATTGTGATTTGGATTTCTATTAGGGTATTCATATGAGTTTTTTCCCTTGGCAGGCTGATTATTTTCAATTTTTAGCTTGGACATTTCTGAGGTTAAATATTCCAGCATCTTAGCCAATTTGTCTATCTTAGGATTTGGAATTGATGAGGAATAGGCTTCTTCCTTCTGCCTTCTTCTATCAGCACTTCCCTTTAACTTGTGAGCAACTAAGATATTTGACTCTATTTCAAGGGAAACATCTTGCATCAAAGAAAGTGAAGCAGGCCTTCTCTCTCTTAGTAGAAAACATAATTCAGAGTCAAACAAGTTGGCATAAGTGATTTGGGCAGAAGTCTATGTAGGTTTGATTTCAACAGGTATTTTACTATACATTCTATTGAACCTCTTGGTGAAATCAGATACACATTCACCATTTTCTTTCCTTAAGTTTCCAAACTCTGTGATATAGTACAAAAAGTCTCTCCTATCTCCCCTATGTTTCAAAAAAATGTCATCCAACTCTTCTATTCTAGCTATGGAAGCAACAGGGATTTCCTTGAGCCATTTCCTAGCATGGCCATCCAAGCTTTGGACAAAAACTCTGGTCCAGACATCAACATCTTCTATGTTTAGGTTCTCAACATAACTATATAAGGATTCTATATGTTCCTCCATAGTTACATATCCTTCTCCGGTAAATTTTGGCATATACTTCTGGTAATCACCAGTGGGCATCACTGCAGGTGCATTTGGCAACACAAGAGGGGCATATCTAGCAGCTAGAATTCGTTGCATTTTGGTTGATGGAGGAGGTGCAACCATGGTGAGTATTAGTGAGGGAGGTGATAGGATTTTTTTAGACTCTTTGGCACTGAGGGGATTTAATTTAAATGGGAGGAAAATTTCTATGGGAAATGAGTTTGACGTGAGGCTATATAGAAATTTTCAAGCTGCTCGGCCAAGTTTTCTTCACCTTTAGCAAATAGTTCCTGAAGAATGTGTTCTACAACAAGAAGGCTAGTGTGAATATTTATATGGTCTTCTTCCTACTATGAGTGAAAGGACTCAAAATATGAGGAGCTATGATTTATTTCTAAAGTCTTAGATGATTCTTCAACTAAATTTGAGCCTATCACTTCTTCTGCAATGACATTTTCCTCTTGATAAGAAATAATTGATTCTTCTACAGTTGTTACAGTTGCTTTTTCACTGACAATCTTAGAGGAAGAAGATTCAATTTTTTCTGCTATGGATTTCTTAGAATGAGAAAGAGGATTAGTTTTGGTACCTGATTTTGAAGTCTGACCTTGAAATGATCTTCCTCTTCTGAGAATTAGTTCTGGATTGGGCACTAGTGTGACATGTGATTCTTGTGGATTCGCCCTGGTACTAATCTTCTTTGGAGAAAGGATGAACTTGTGGACTCTCCATATAGATGATTACAACCAAATGTAATGTCTAATCCTTATCTATCATCAAATATCATCTCTATGTCATCTCCTAGTAAAGTTGAGCTTCAATTTCCTCTCCTCGGCAACGACGCCAATTTGTTATCTCTCCAAGAAACTCTTTGAGGTTGTAGGTCAAAGATGCTTGGTAACTTAAATTAAACTATGTTTGTATTTATGTATATGTGGATCAATGGGATAACTCAACCTTAACGGAATGATATCAGGGTAATCAACAGTATAAAATCAAATAAGATAGTGCTTTCAATGATTAATGATAAGAAAGTAGCTTAAACTGTGGGTGAAGAAGACAATACTTATAAACCAGATCCACAATGATGGGTTTATTAAGCAATTAAAATAACTTTTAATCAAGCTATGAACTGAATAATGAGATGACAATCATTTAGTAATTAAGACAACTTGAATAAGAGTACAGGAAAGAAAGTAATGAATGAAGTCTGACATCAAAAGTGAAAGAGGACTATGATTTGTATTATATCTGAAAAAAGTCTATACAATGGTATAAGGCCTTTGTAACCAAAATTGAACCCCTCTTTCATCAAATGTTTGTGGCTTTATAGCCTTTACATTAGATATCTAGATCCTAGAATACTGGATCAAAATTTCCAAAAATAGAAAAACTAATAACTGGCACAAGAAAATAGGCAGAGGTCCTATAAAATAGGTCAATTCCTTATCTCAAGTGATCTTCATGTCTTTAGAATCTTTGTCAAGTGTAGTAAGCCTTCCAAGGTTGGTAGCACCTCATAAGATATGGGACAAGTCAAAATTGCTACCTGTTGTCACAAGACAACATTTTGCCCCTAAAAATGGGTAACCAATTTGCCCTTTCCACCTTGCTAGGCATCTCCAAAATCAAAACGAACTCTTGATAATGATGAATTTAATTATTATCCAACGTTTAGAACTATTCCTGAGGCATTTGGATAAGAAAAACTTGGAGCTATGCAAAAACAATACTTCTCTGTCCTGTCAGAACTTTCGGTAGCTAAAGTAGACAAAAGCTGGGCCGATTAGCTACCGAAAGCTTTTCTTTCAGTGGCTAAGGAATAGTCGAAATCTTCGCCTAAGCCACCGAAAGTTCCTTCTTAGTGAGAATGACAAAATTTCAAAATATTATTTGTTTTAGCTTTTACACACCTTAAGGTTGCTTCTCTGATGCTCCTGCATCTTGTTCATCTTCTGGAATGGCTGTATTTGGATCGCTTAGATGGATGGATAAATTTGCTAGGGTTTCAAGGTCAACATATGCTTGAGGCTGATGTCTTGAAGGCATGGTTCACAACTTCAATAACCTGAACTTTTTCTTCAAATGCCTAGCTAGCCACCATACACTATTATAATCTTTTACCATCCTATTCTTCTTTTTCTTTTCCTTTATACTTTCATGTGCTAGCTTTTCTAGGGCTACATTGGTTTATGCAAAATTATTTGATATAACTTCATATCTAGCTTTAATTACCCTCTCTAGAACTTCCTATTGCTTTATTTTTTCTTTAAGTTTCTTAATCTCCTTTGCTTTGATCTGTTTCTTTTTCTTGCTAGATGTTTCACCTTTTTCAAGACTGCTGAACCACTCAGATTCTAGTGCTTGATCCATGGATAATTTTACACTTTCATCAACAGGGACTTCTTATTTTTATGGTTCTTCATCTGAGTCTGAATATGGTAAATTTAGCAAATTTGTCTTCTTTGGTGTAGCCTGCTCTGTGTCCTCAACACACTCGAACTTCTTCCTTGCTTCTTTAGGCTTGGAAGATGGAGTATCTTGTTCAGATGTCACTGGAGAGATATCTCTCCTCTTTCTTTTTCCACTCCTGGGTGTAGAAGACTTCTCTTTGTCTTCTAGTTGTAGCTTTGTCTGCAATTCATTCCAAAATAAGAAGTGGCCCCAATACCCATTCCTTCTCTGCAACAGCTCACAAACCAATATCTTAATCAAGCCATGATGAGACAATCTACCTTCAATATTGCTAGGTTTTTCTTTAACTTGATGAGCCATCTTAGTCAGGCTTTTGTGAAGGTAATAAGGCAGGTTGAGTGGGCTCCTACCAGTAAAATGATTCATGAGCTTAAAGTGATAAATCATCACCCTGTTGAATCTTCCCTCACAAGTTATATAAACAAGAATGGCCTTTAACAAATGTTGCCATTTTTCTTCAAGAAAAGATATAGGAATATCTTTCTTCCAAGTCAAACATTTGTGTTCAGGTTTCAAGTAGGACCTGAATTCAATATCTTTTGTAACAATGGTTTTCAACCAATTTTCTCCAGTTCTTGGAAGCTCTGTCACTTTGGCTATAAGGGCTTCATCTACCTGGAATTCATCTTGACCAATAACTACTTTTCTCCCATCAAAAGTTAAAGAGAAAGCTTCTGCCACCTGCTAGTGAAACCCTTGCAATTTCTCACAAAATATGTAACATCCTGCGTCCTTGAAGAGTTGACACACTTCTGGGTGTGATTCCAAATAACCAATGTTATCCAACTCTCTCAACACTGGTCCTCCTGTCTTCATCTGCTGGAAAATTCCTGTGCACCTACAATTTTGAAAAATCGGGCTTGGAGGGGAAACCACATAGTGCAGAAAAAGGGGTTTTTGGCTCAGTTGCAACAGAGGTGAGAAATGAGGGATATGAATTTAGGAAGAGTGATGATTACAAGGTATGTGAGAGGGAAACTCCAGATTTGAAATAACAATTCATTAATAACTCGAATGCTAGAACAATAAGTACATCTCCACGTTATTTAATGAAACAAATAATTTAAAGATTTGATATGTCATGCAGAGATGAGATCCAAGTTATCAAACAACTTACTTCTTGTCTTTTCGGTGGTTTAATTTTCAATCATGAAACTTCATTTCCGACGATTTAGGTGCCCAAAAGGACAGGCTGACTTTTTCTGAGCTCCGACGCTTTCGGTAGCTAAAACAACTTCAGCTTTTGGGTTTAATATTCCGAAAGCTAGTGCTTTCAGTGGCTTAGAATCTATTTTGGGGAAACACTCAGCTACAAAAACCCGTGTTTTCTTTTTTCGAAATAAAAAACCCCAAACCAAAGTTTTGGAAACTTTATTACAAACATAAGATTCTTAAAAATAAACCTTAAAAAATTTAGAAAGGTATTTTTTAATGACTTCCTATCACCTAAATATAAAAAACTGACTGTGTTATTTGAGGATATAACACCATGCAACAACCATGCATCAACCTGTACCTCAACCTGTACCATAAACAAGTGCATCAACCATGCACCAACCTGTACCAAACAATCTGCAATCAACATGTACCATAAACAAGTGCAACCAACCATGTACCAAGTATGTACCAATAATGTGTCAAGTACTCATCAACTATGACTCATCAATATGTACCAACATCATCAACTATACACGTCATGTATGTGCCAACTCATCAACTACTTGTCTCAACCA
>ML778042.1:123572-140143 GCA_009831015.1 Picea engelmannii
CATTTCTTCACCTTCATCAAGAGTCCAATTAGGATTTTCTGGAGGCTTATTTGGTGTAGAAGGTCCCTTTTTGGGTGGCATGTTGGCCAAATATCACTTTTGAGTCTTGATTTTGAGGTGGTTCTGCTAGACAATATTTATTACATTCTATCTCCCAAGTTTCGGCCCTTATAGGTATGAAACTTTCTTTTAGGTAGTTCTCTGATATTTCTTCTATGCAATGCCACAGGTCTAATCAAAATTGGATGTGCCAAGTGGAATTTACGGTAACTTCCTCACAACTTGCCGATTTTTGTCCTTTCCAGGAGATATCACTTGTATAGAATGCCCCGCACAAAATAATTGATATCAAATTATGCAACTCTCACCCAACATACTACAGACTGTCCACAATCCAATGCAACCAGTCCCACTCAATTTGGATACTCTAGAAAGAAGTTATGCTTGTTTTACCTGGAACACCTTCTTGAGGCTAGTCAATAGGTCTAGTCAGATACCCTATCTTACACAAGGTGTATATACAAATTTAAGATGACCCAGAAGCTGAAATTTTTACCATAGGTACTGTACTAATTTCTGTAAATGGCCTCTAGAGGACAGGGTCTGAAACGTTACATAAGATTTTTTATAGTGAAAATTCCGCAATGACTCATTTCAGGATGATTCCATAACCCTATCTTGTACAGGATGTATCTCCGACATTATATGGCCTCAGGAGCTGAATTTTGAACCCAACGTACCTTGATCTGGCTACTAAATACCCTCCAAGCGGTTTCTTCTGAAACATTGTAGAAAAAAAGTTATAGCGAAAATTCCACGGTGTATCAGATGTAGCAGCGAAACCCCAAGACCTTGAGCTCTGATACCATATGTTAAGAACCAAACATCAATATAGCTTAGAAAAACCTCAGGAAAAGTACTCAACACCTTGAAAAAGAGATAATTTCAGATAATAAGCCTCTTCGAGGGGGCAACCTCCTTTTACCCCACTTAAATGTTCAAGTACAAGATGATTCAAAATGAATATGTCTCCTTGGTATATATAGGAGACTAGGAGGTATAATTACAAATAATGTCCTAAAGACGACATAATTAAAATAACATTACTAATCTAAATTACAACTAATGGCCTAAATCCGACATAAATAAAATAGCATTACTAATCTAATATGCCCCAA
The DNA here is from genome assembly GCA_009831015.1 of Picea engelmannii. Classification (NCBI taxonomy): domain Eukaryota; kingdom Viridiplantae; phylum Streptophyta; class Pinopsida; order Pinales; family Pinaceae; genus Picea; species Picea engelmannii. The sequence goes on from ML778042.1 coordinate 124,751, forward strand.
TTAAGGGGTAATGAGCCAATATTAGGGCTTAACACGTATGTGGAGTATTTCCCCTTAGTCTCATTCATCTTCTCGCTAAAATAGGAAAAAGGTCGATTGTCCTGACTTAGAACTGCTCCTATTGCAACTCCACTTGCATCACATCTTAGCTGGAATGTCTTCCCAAAATTTGGAAAGACCATAATTGGTCGTTCTGTTATCCTCTCCTTTAGTATACTGAATCTCTTTTCGACCTCCTCAGTCCATTTAAAAGACTTGTGTCACTTCTTTACTATATCCATCATGGGTGCACAAATCCCACTGAAGTCTCTAATGAAATTTCTATAAAAACTTTCTAAACCATGAAATCTCCTTACCTCGAACATGCTCCTTGGTGACGACCATTCTCTAATCGCTTTCACCTTCTCTGGATCCATCTTCAGTTCATTCGAAGAGATCATGAAACCCAAATAAATGAGTTCTGTTTTCATAAAAGAGGACTTCTTCAAATTGATCAACAACTTCTCCTGCTGTAGTCTCCTCATTACTAGTGTTAGGTGCCTCAAATGCTCCTCTTTAGTCTTGCTAAAAAACAATATATCGTCTAGATATACAACCACGAACTTGCCAATGAAATCTTTTAGAATTTCATTCATCAAGCTCATAAAAGTACTCGGGGAATTTGTTAGGCCAAATGGCATAACCAGCCACTCATACAGACCTTCATTCGTCTTAAAGCCATTCATCACCTTCCCTCATCCTGATCTGGTGATATCCACTTTTCAGATCTATCTTAGAAAATAAATTTTCTCCACTTAAGAAATCCATTAAGTCATCCATTCTTGGTAAAGGAAATCTATACCTGATGGTGATCTTGTTGATGGCTCTCGATTCTATGCACATTCTCCATCCTCCATATTTCTTTGGGCTTAACATAGTTGGTACTGCGCATGGGCTCAAAATTTCTCTGACTAAACCCTTATCCAACAATTCTTGGACTTGGTTCTTCACCTCCTCATTTTCTCGAGGTGTTAATCTATACGATGCCTTGTTTGGTAGGCTTGCTCCTAGTATCAAGTTGATATGATGACTGATACTCCTGATGGGTGGCAGTGAGTTTGGCAGCTCATCCACCACTATATCATAAAAATTATCCAGCAGCTCCTGAACTTCTTCAGGTAGATCATTCACTGATGTACTTGTAAGGATGACTCTGGGCTTCCTCACCAAAGCAAATTGCATCTCCTATTCTTCCTTGACTTATTTCAGGAGTTCCTTCCCACTCATGAGAAGTATGCTTGCACTGGATTCCTCTTTCGCTCTCTTCTCCTCCATCGACAATAACATATGCGTCCTACCATTCTTCTCCAATGTATATGTATTCTTCCTTCCATCATGAATGACATTTCTGTCAAACTGCCATGGTCTTCCCAACAAAATGTGGCATACGTCCATGGAAATTACATCACATAGGATTTCATATTTATATCCCCCTATTTTAATTTCAACCATGCATTGTTTAACGATCGTTACCTGGTGTCCTTTTTGCAGCCATGAGACTTTGTATAGCCTTGGATGTGCAGTTGTCTTCAGCTCCAATTTCTCCACCATCTCTATGGACACTAGGTTGTCAATACTCCCACTTTCAATGATTACCTTTCATACTTTATCCTTAGTCTTGCAAGCTGTCCTGAAGAGACTGATTCTCTACACTGGTTTTTCAATTTCTGCCTCTGGTTTTAAGAGAACTTTTCTCAACATCAGGGATGCTCCATCCTCTGCTCCCTCTACCTCAACATCTCTTCGTTGTGCTTCTGAAATGTGAGCTTATCCTCCTTCCTTCTTCTTCTCGAGACATTCCCAAGACATGTGCCCTACCTTTCCACAATTATAGCACCTTACTCCTCCTCTGCCTCTTCCTCTAGAAGAGTTTCTTCCACCACTCTGTCTTCCTCGTGAACTTCCTCCTCGTTCTGAGTGATTGTGTGTTTTCTTAGCCTCGTCCTTAGACTGATGCGCTCTATCATGGTTAAATCCCTTATTTTTTCTTGGGATCGAGCATTTACCTCTTCCTCACTGGTTCTGTTTTCTGGCCAGCTTCTCCTCTGCCTTCAGCTCAAACTAATAAACATCTTCCACAGTCCTCACTGACACCATTCTAAGCTCATCCTGGATCTCATATCTCAATCCATTTATATATCCGATGACTCTTTCTTCGTCTCTCTCCTTTTGTCCAGTTCTAATGTTCAACCAATAGAACTCCTTGGTGTACTCCTTGACTGTCATCCCTTTCTATCTTAGGTTCTATAGCTTCCTGAACAGATTGATCTAGTAATCCTTGGGTATGAAATTATCCTTCAATTTGGCTACCATCCTGTCCCAACTCTTTATCCTTTGTTTGCCTTTACTTCTCCTCTCATCCTGTAGTTCTTCCCACCACAGTGCTGCATGTACTTTTAGCCTGGGGACTGTTTGCTTCATATTCTTCTCCTCATTGACATCTTCATAGTTGAAGTGTTTGTCCATGGAACTTATCCAGTCCAACAGTTCTTCAACATCTAAATTTCCCTCATACATGGGGACCTCTATCTTAGCTTTGCCTCCCAATATGGAAACTGCTCTCAACAAATTTTCTTCTGCAACATCCTCTCCTGCAACTTCTTCATCCTCAACCTCTTCACTTTCTGCATCACTGGCATCCCAAACGTCAGGTGCTCTTCTTTGTGCTGCTTCCATTGTTTCTAATCGAGTGCGAAGCTCTCACATATCCCTCTCTACAGCATGATTGGCTAAAGGAAGCTCTCATCTTCTTGGCGGCATTATGTTGACTATCTGTCACACACAGAATACAGCTCTGAGTTCTCTGTCTCCTTCTTTTCCTCCTTTGCCTGAAGTCTACAGATGAAAAACTGAGGCTCTGATACCACCTGATGCAGACCCCCTACCTCAGCAGGATTCTATGACCTCCCGGTCTCTGGATCATTCTCTTCCCTGAAACGAAATGGCCCTTCGGGATCCTGCTGGAACCCTTTGGATGAATCCACAAGTCCTTTCATCCTCTGGTACAGGTCTTGAGAAAACCTGCACGCGCCTCCTTTCGCGTTTTGGGGTTTCGCTATTTCGCGAGCTGGGACTCCACGTCTCCTGACTCTTGGTCTCTCAAACATCTGAACCTCGAAATGCCAAAATCTACCCGTGACCACGTTCCACCTTTCAGGATTTCAGAATTCGCAATTCCGGCGGCTGATAGTTCTTGGTCCTTCAACCTCCCGGGTCCCAAAATTCCAAAAAGGGATTAACGAGATTGGCTCCTCCCTTAGCCTCCGTCCACGGGACCAGATCTCTGTGTCCACACACTTAATCCAAAAATACTATTGGCTTTCTTGATTCAGGGAATCGCAGTGCAAGCACTCCCCTGTTTTCTGTCTTTCGAAATCCCGATTCACGAAATGCCGAACCGGCTTGGCGTTCGCTCTTTCAGGGTTTTGCAATTCACGAAATCAGAACACAAGGGATATCTCTGCTCCTTTGGATTACCGAAATTCTAAAACACTGAAACACCGAAATGTCCTAGCGTTCAATCAACGACTCACAATAGCTCCTGAGATCTACGGTCCACGTTCGATCTCACTATTTTTCTATTTCGTGATTTGAGGTTTTGGGAGACAAGGACCTCTATCATATCCCTATTCCTTGGAACTTCCAGTTGCCAAAATGCCGAAGTGCCAAAATGCCAAAGCGCCAAAATGCCGAAGCGCCAAAATGCCGAAATGCCTTGGAATTCAATCGACGACTCACGATAGTCCCTGAGATCTACAGCTCAGATCTCTTCCTCGTCACTAACCTCCTTGCAACTCCACTTGATCCAATGATTGGTGGTATTTCGTGACTCTCCTCGAGAGTTCTCCACCATCCGTTCACACCTTCGAGATCTCCCCTCTTGGATCTACGCAGCGTTAAATCTTGCGATTCTCCCTCAAATCGGATGGTCTACAGGATCTCCCGCCACGATCCAATGCTCGATGACGTTCTTCCTCCTGAGCTTTTACTCACTTCAGACTTAGAAAATTTTCTAAGTTTTCAAAGACTCGGTCTTCACCTCTTCTAGGGAATAAGTTCCTGGATCTCGATAGCACTTTCGAAGTGTTATTCCTCCTGAGCTTTGTCTGGTTCAGACTTCGATCTCCCACACACTCCTTGCGTTTGAAGGATTTCGATAACTCAGTTCCACAGTGTTCCTCTCTGGCTCGATGCACACCTTGCAGAGCTTCCAATGAAGAGAAACAATTGAAACTGGGAAAATTCACAGTTCCATCCACTTGTTCACAAAAACAGAAAATAACAGGAAAATGCACACAGTCCAAACACCACACATTTGGGTCAATTTTCCATTCTTTTATATTCACAAGTTCCCAATGGCTACATATTACATTCAAAATTACAGTAACTCAAAAATACTGAGATCTCCTGCTAACTTCACAGTTCTCTCTTACAACTAATTTTTCTCTGTATTCCCCGCGCTATTCTAACTGGGTGTGTGAACTTCTACATAACTCAAAGATGTTTCTAGGGTTTCCCCTGGCTACTTGCCTACTCTAAAATTTATCCTACACTATCTTAGTTCAGTCGCATTCCAGAGCCAAAGTGGAAACTCCTGCTCTGTTTACAATTTTCAAAACGTGCCTCAAAGGGTAAAATTTAGCATCGGTTCACGCGTGCCTCCAAAGGTGAATTACGGCACTGAGTGAAGGCAGATTTCAAAATCGGTTGCAATAGTCAACATTCAATTTCTGGAAGAACTCACACGTGTTGAGTGGTCCTACCTCTGTGTGCTTTCCAAGTTCTCTCTTACAACTAATTTTTCTCTGTATTCCCCGTGCTGTTTTAACTGGGTGTGTGAACTTCTACCTAACTCAATGATGTTTCTAGGGTTTCCTCTGGCTACTTGCCTACTCTAAAATTCATCCTACATTATCTTAGTTCAGTCACATTCTAGAGCCGAAGTGGAAACTCCTGCTTTGTTTACAAATTTCAAAACGTGCCTCAAAGGGTAAAATTCAACATCGGTTCATGCGTGCCTCCAAAGGTGAATTCCGGTGCTGAGTGAAGGCGGATTTCAAAATCGGCTGCAATCGTCAACATTGAATTTCTGGAAGAACTCACATGTTTTGAGTGGTCCTTCCTCTGCGTGCTTGCCAACGATGCTCTTTCTTCATTTTAAAATCTTAGTTTTGATTTGTAGGGGTATGGTCTCAAGGTTTTGAGTCATGTGTTCTATCAATAAATCATGGTCTTGGTTTGTCCTAAATCTAGGAAGCTAATTTGAAACACTTATACAAGAATATTCATCTCATCATGGTAATAGTCATCATTTGTAAATAAGTAAAGGTATCAAATTCATCTCCATTTTCATTAAAAAACAACGTGATGCAATCTGGTTAAAGGCGCTGCAAAATCACAGTGCGCTGCAAACTGTCACATACTACCACTTCTGGCACTACGAAATCCCTGTAGCAGCTTATGGTGGATTATTAGCTTGAATAAATGTTAGTGTAATGTTCAAGAACACAAAGTGAGGTATTAACACTAGGAATGATCAAACATGGCATGAGTTGGAAACAACTACAGATGTTGCAGATCCAATATAGATTAAAGCGGATCATGGAAGAATTTGAACAAGAGATACACTAGTCAAGAAAGGAGATTGATAAAAGGAATATGAACATGCTATCCCAGGAGGCCACTAGGAGAAGAAGAGGATAAATAATTATGTCTGCAACTTTCAATCAATTTTTCTATGATATCTTATATATGCAGGACTGTAAATCTAAGGAATGTTTTGTCCTATGCTGCTATGAATATATTGTTTATGCAAGTTATTTTCATTACTCATAAATTGCAGTAGTTTTATCGGAGGTTTTCAAGGCTTATTGCATGGTTTTGGCATCATTTGAGTTTATTTCTCATGAAACAGGAACCTATAGGAAAGTTGCAGCGCATGCTATCAAAGGCGCTTCGAACTGGTAATTTGGGACAGTTTGTAGAAATTAACATAGAACAAAGTCATTTTTTAATAATAACTTTTAAATGTCGATCCAGGTTCTTTCGAAATTGTTTGTGGAGATGAATAATAATATCATGTATTTTCTGACCAAACATTAGTCTCACCCAGTTTGTCATTTGGGAGAAACGTTGAAATCATCACCTACAAGAAAGTTCACAATGCATGCTGTCAAGGGCGCTGTGAACTCTAACAGTTTGATAAATCCGATTTGTAGGTGGGATTCCACCTGTCTAAGGGGGTTCGAATGGTTTCCTAGGAGGAATTTGGACATGAGGGACATGTGTTCTATCACTAGATCAAGCAGCATGACCTGTTTCAAAAGGCATTTATCACAATAGACAAGATCCAAAAAAATAGGAATTTGTTATGTTTTTGTTGGAAGCTTTGTAGCAAACTCCTAAATGGAGGGGGATCCTACATAGATCCTTGTTTTAAACATCCTTATAGTACAGAGAGATAATTCACTATAAATGAAGTGGATTTTGATAAGGAAAGGGGTTATATTCATGATCCAAGAGAGGAGAGAGCTGGAGGAGCAATTTAGCTACTTATTTTTAATCCTGAGGGCCTGTTTGTAATCAACATTTCTGCCATTAAATATTCATGAGAGTTGTTTATCAACTTGTCTTATTTGTTTTCCATTTATTTTATTATCTTCTTGATTAAACATATTGCAGGTTTTTAGGATCAAATGTTGGCTTTGATTAATGGATCCCTGAGTAGCAAATGATCTATTGTAGCTGGCTTGTTAATCATTGTTTCTATTCAAGCATTTTTCACTCTATTCTATAGAGAGGATCTCTATTTAGTAGACATTCTTATTTTTTTCACTTTCCTTTCTTCTAATCATAATCATATAAGCTCTTAACCTAATATTTAGCTTGATTTCCTTCAATCTGTAGAGTTTTTTTGACACCATGCCTAATGGTATATTACTGATCTACAGTCAGAATGTTTCCCTCTTTATTGTTCTTTCTTGCTGATCCACCCAATTTAAATTGATTTTATTTTTCAAATTCTGATGGGTATCAGGCTTGTTCTTAAATTAGTCTAAGAACAACTTCTAGTGGTAACACTATGCACCCATTAAATAGGGTGTGGGCCCTAACCTCCCATCCAAAATTTATGGAACACTTTAATTATTTGTTAGGCGGGTTCCATAACAATCCCGCACCTTTGTTGCAACGGTTATGTTGTTGGAATATATGTGGCAGGTCACAGGGTCAAACCTCGTTGACCTTGCAATATTTTATGGTGTTTGTTTAAACCATATGTTATAAATAACATATCTATCGTAATATGCATATATTTCCAAAAACCCCACACACGAATATAGTGAATGATTATATGGTCTTCAAATGAACCATGGGCCATGGGATATAGCCCTCGACCCTTTTCCCACTGAATGAACCTTTAGATTAATTCAAATATATTAGTTGCTATATATGGTTAAGTGGTAATCATATGGTGTAATAGTTATATCATTGGTTTGATGGGAGGGAGACCTGGGTTCAATACTCTGGGCTCCAACAAATGTTTTAGCAAACCTTACCCATTAATGGACAATGGGAGGCTGCCACTTGGAAACATCTCATTGGTCTATCTTTGCCACGTGTCAACACATGATTGATCCACCTGTATGTACGGTATGCCACATCACTTCCTCGGTCATATGTATGGTGTGCCACATGGCACCCCATGGTGTGGCCACATCAAGATCGTAAGGTCATACATTCGTGCCACATGCCACCCTTTTAGTGGTGACACATGTCACCTTTGACCCTGTTGACTTTTTCCTTTTTTCCCTAGTTTTTACCTAGTTTTTCCCTAGTTGCATATGAACTCCATTTGAGGTGATTTTTGCATCATTGGAAAGCTTCCACCAAACTCTATGAATTGATGTCATTTTCAAGAACATTTTATATAGTTGAATTTTGAGGATTTCTGAACCTTTTTGGACCTCTGTGAGTGTTTCAGATCTCTTGGATCATTCCTCCCCATTCGAAGCCTTTTGGACCTCCAAACGTTTTGATTACTCAACAACTAAGTGAGGGTAAATCTCCCTCACCCTTCCGATCTCCATCCACTTTTATTTACTTGGTTTCACCCCTTTAAGACAAACTCAAATATATTCCACATCACCTCGCTGTGAATTCTTGATTCTTCTATCGAGAATAACATCTTCTAGTAGCTTGTCTAAATACTCTGGTGAAAAATCATCAACTTCTAGAACCTGAATACTTTAATCTTCATCCATAATCATAGGAGGCTCATAAAGCTTCAAATTCTCAACATTTACCACTGAATACATTTTCATGTAGGATGGTATATCTAAATGAAAGGAATTAGTACCAATCATTTCTAAGATCTTGAATGGACCATATTGGATTGGACTTATCTTTTTACCTTCACCCTTCATTATATATTTTCCGATATGTAACCATAATTGATCAATGAATTCGAACTGATGATCAACTTGATGTTTGTCATGCCTTGCCTTATACTTGGCTTGGCTCTCCTCCAATTTTTCTTGTACTGCCTGATGTACCTGCTAGATATTCTAAATGGAACTTTTAGCTTTATTTGTATCATCTTGTCCATATTATTTACTTGCTTCTCCAAAAGAAAATTCCATAGGTGATTTAGGAAAGTACCCAAAAAATACTTCAAAAGGAGTTCTCTAAGTAGAAGAATGCATGCCATGATTATAGGAATGTTGTACATAAGGAAATTGTTCATACCATAACTTAGGATGCTTGCTGCAATATCCTCGAAGTAGATGTACCATTGTTCTGTTTACCACCTCTATTTTTCCATCTATTTGTAGATGAAAAACTGTGCTCCTCTTTAGCTTAGTTTCCATCAGCTCCCATAAATGAGACCAAATTTTTTCCAAAAAGTTTTATTCTCGATATGATATAATAGATGTAAGCAACCCAAATTGAACCCATACATTAGCAAAGAACATATGTGTTGTCTGTTCAACTGTGACCTATTTCTTGCATGGAATTAAGATACACATATTACTGAATCGATCCACAACAACATATAAATAATCATGAGATGTCCTGGACATTGGAAAACCCCCTAAAAAATCCATGGATATACTTTCCCATGGATGGGGAGGTACTGTAAATTGCGTATATAAGCCCAAATTTCTTTTGCTAGGATTTCTTGTGGCACACATAACACACCCTTTTATATACTTGGAAACTGACTCATTCATTCGAGGTCAATAACGATATCTCTGCAACTATGATACTGTCTTACCAACCCAAAAATGACATGAAATGAGAGATGTATGAGCTTCTAATCAAATTTACTCTTTCATCTCTGGGTATACAAAGTTTTCCAAGTTGATATAAAAAATTGTCATGCATATAATAATCTGATTGCTGATTTCCATGAGTTAATGCTTCACATATATCTTTAAAATCATCATCCTTAACATACTGTTCAATATAAATTTCATGATATAAAGGATTATACCTTAGTATCAAAGATGCATTAATCACTGGTATTGACAACATATCTGCAACCTTATTAAGAATACCTTTCTTATACTTGATTACCAAATGAAACTGTTGTAAGAAACCCATCCACCTGAAATTTCATGACTATTGTAGCTTGGTCTGTGACTGCAAATATTGTAATGGTTGATGATCTATATGAATTATTGTCTCCTTTCCCATTAAGTAATGCTTCCATTTCTTCACACTTTGTACCAATGCATACAATTCCTTATCATATTTTGGATAGTTATTTACTGCTTGAATTAAAGTCTCATAATGATAACATATATGTTTTCCTCGTTGCATCAATAGTGTTGCCATGGAATATCCGCTTGCATCGGTTTGAATCTCAAGTGGCTACTGAAGATCTAGAAGAGACAAAACTGGTGTGATGCTTACCTTCTCCTTCAATGTCTTGAAGGATTTATGCTTCTTTCCTCCCCATTGAAATACATGTTTAACACTTGTTAATTCATGCAGAGGAGATGTTATGAAAGAAACATTAGCAATGAATTTCCTCCAGTACTTTATTACTCCTAAGAAGATCCTGACTTATGTGGTAGTAGTTGCCTTAGGCCAATTCAAAACGAATTCTACTTTTGTGGGATCTATCTTTAGCTAACCATTCCCTACAATGTAACCCAAATATACCAGAGACGTTTTTCCAAATTCACATTTTTACATTTTTACATATAACTTATCCTTCTTCAAGAGTTCAAATATTGTCTTGACATGCATTATATGATATTCCAATCTTCAACTAAAGATCAATATATCATCTAATTAGAAAATAAAAAATCATCTATGTAAGGCCTGAAAACATTGTTCATTACCCTCATAAATGTCGCAGGTGCATTGCATAAACCAAATGGCATAACCAACCATTCGAACAACCCCTACTTTGTCTTGAAAAAAGTTTTCCATATATCACTTTCTGCAATTCTGATATGATGGTAACCACTTCTCAAGTCCAACATAGTGAAATCAACAACATTCTTTAACTGATCAAACATATCATCAATTCTGGGAAGAGGATAATGATTATTTATTGTAATATTGTTCAGTGCTCAAAAGTCAATGCACATCCTCCACGTGCCATATTTATTTGGAACTAATACAATAGGACATCCACATAGAGAGGAACTTGGCCTTATAATTCCTTTATCGAGCAATTCTTGAACTTTCTTCTTTATCTTTGCATTCTCTAGTACTGATGATCTATACATACCAATGTTAGGAATAGGAGCATCCTATTGCAAATAGATTTCATGTTCAACCTCCCTCTTAGGAGGAAACTCTGTGGGTTCTTGAAATAACTCATCATAGTTAGATGTGATTTTAACCAACTCTTGTTTACAACCTGGATCAGAACATGATAAAACATCATATATATACTCTTCTTTCTATTTCACTATCATGAGAACAAAATATTTACTTGCATTCACAAGTCTCTTCATTTTCCCTGTGCTCACTAAAGAAACATTAGTTTTGAATGGATGAGATCTGGAAATAAATTCAATCCCATCTTTGAAAAGGTGATATTTATTTTCTTCACGATATAATATTTCATTCCTGTCAAATAGATATGGACTACCCAAGACAATGCCACAAATATCAAGAGACACAACATCTAACTCAACCTTGTCAAAGAACTTAGCTGTAATTGTAAATATGATCTTACACTATTTCGTCGCCTACAACTTAACATCTTCCCACACCCAACCTAATGGATATGGATTTTTATGAGGTGTCATATTTAAAATCATCTTCTGAACAATTGCTTCAGATATTAAATTAACTTGAGATCCACTGTCAAACAAAGTGTCTACCTTTGTATGATTGACTATAACCTTGACATGGGAAATATCACTTCTTTTCTTTTGATCAATAACACTTTCCAATTTAGTAGATTGAATTGAAAAATCAAAATTGATAGTAGATATACCTTTTTCTTCCTATTTTCAGGATCTAATATTCATCCCCAAAATCTGATCCTAGATCCTGTTGAGCTGATGCAATAGTCTTCTGCTTCACTTTATCCTTAAAATTATTTGGTCATAATTCTGGATGCAACTTTCAACACTGTGATTCCTCGTGTCCCTTTTTCTTATAGTGGGAACATGTAGGTATTTATTCAAGTTGTTTTACTGTAGCTGACTTCTTACTCTTCCATTTTCCTTTCGATTTCTTTTCAAACTTGTATGGCTTCTTATCTTCAATCACATGCTTCCCCTTACTAGCCTCTAGATGTGTCAGTTGTACTATCACTTTATCAAGGCTAGTAGGGTTAAACATTAAGACATTGTGTCGAAGATATGAGTGCATGCCACCAATATATTTTAGAAGAGTTTCATGAGTATACAATGGAAATCCTAAGGATAATGCCTTCTTTTTGATTTCCTGTGTATATGCTTGAATATTTTGGCCTTTACCTTGTCTTAGATGTTTCCATTCTATAATTGTCGTTTGTGTATAAGCTAGTGGATATAATATTTTTCTTATGGCCTTACTAAATTTATCCCAAGAAGAGATTACTTTACCCTTTTGAAAAATATAAGCTTGCATCTTACTCTCCCACCATATTAAGAATGTGCCACTTAGTTGAAGAGCAACTAATTGTATCTTTGAACATCATCCATGATATTTTGAACCTTGCAATATACCTCTATTTTCTTGATCCAGTTGTCCAATTTCTCGACATTCAATTCTCCATCCTAGGTCGGAAATTCAAACTTGAAATCCAATTTTAATAAAGGAAGATTATGATCAAACTTCTTAGAGGGATTCCTTTTATGTGAATAATGTTTACTTCCATTAGAAGAAGATGATGAGGATGATGATGGTGAGGAGGTTTCTAAAGGGCCACCTTCATCACCTCCTCCTTTCTCTTTGATTGGTTCAACTTTCTCCCACGTACCTTTCTCCTTGTCCTTCTCTCGACCCTCATACATTTCTTCCACCATGGATTTCATTAAATTAAAAGCCTCAAAGAAATCATGTTCGGAGTTGTAAGGACCAAAATTTCTTGGTGAAGTCATTTCTCTTCGACGAGTAAAACTTCTTGAACTAATATCAGGATTGTAATTAACAAGTTTTCCTTCTCCTCGCTTGGATTTGGACCTTGTAAGCATCCACTTGCAACGACTTGTAAAACCTTTCACTGATACCAACTTGATCTGAACAATTCTTAGATGCTTTTTAATCTTTAAAACATAATAACATCTACTTGACCTTCAAAATAATAATGATCGCTTGATTGATTGTAAAATACACATGAATTACTTATCTATCCAAACACACTTTAATGATAAACAACTTGCAAATAACTAAGTGGAAATAGAACAAAAATATTGAAATCACATACACAAGTTTGATAATGGAGTTCACCCAATTTGGGATACGTCTCTAGATCCGCTTCCAATAGAGGCCTGTTTATTAATTCTCAAATGATTTTGTTTTAAAATGACCTTTTTATCACATTGCTTAAACTCAGAAACAATGTGCACCATCAAATTCCTTGCGAAATTTTGATAAAAATAAGTAAAAATTTCATAAAATTCTGTGTCGAAACCCCATGGCATGCATTAAGATGTAGCCTCCAAGTCTAGTTACCCTTGGCATGAACTTCAAGACACCATAATCTAAAATTGATGTGTTTCCTTTTCCTCGATCCGTGCACCCATTAAATAGGGCGCATACCCTAACCTCCCATCCATAATTTATGACACACATTAATTATTTGCTAGGCAGGTTCCATAACAAAACCGCAACTTTGGTGCAAAGGTTATGTTGTTGGAATATATGTGGCATATCGCGGCCCGCGGGGTCAAACCCTGTCGACCTTGCCATATTTTATGGTGTTTGTTTAAACCATATGTTATAAATAATATATGTGTGGTAATATGCATATAGTTTCAATAACCCCACACACAAATATAGTTTATGGTTATATGGGTTTCAAATGAAACATGGTTCGGGGGCTATATCCCTCGGCCCTTTTCCCACTGAACGAGCCTTTAGATTAATTCAAATATATTTGTTGCCATATATGGTTAAGTGGAAATCATATGGTGTAACAGTTAGACCCTTGGTTTGGTGGGCAGGAGACCTAGGTTCGATCCTTTGGGATCCAATTTTGTTTTTAAACAAACATTACCCATTAATGGCCAATGGGAGGCTTCCACATGAAAACCTCTCATTGTTCTATCTCTACCATGCGTCAACATATGATTGATCCACTTGTATGTACGGTATACCACATCACTTTCCCAATTAGACGTATGGTGTGCCACGTGGCACGCCATGGTGTGGCCACGTCAACACCGTATGGTCATGCCACATGCCACCCTTTTAGTGGTGACACGTGTCACCTTAGAACCTGTTGACTTTTACCTTTTTTCCCTTAGTTTTGACCTGAACTTTGACCAACCATATCTTTTGCATATGAACTCCGTTTGAGGCGACTTTTGCACCATTGGAAATCTATCATCGAAATATACGCATTGATGTCCTTTTATAGAAAATTTGATATGGTATAATGTTGAGAATTTATGAACCTTTGTGTACCTCTGTGAGCGTTCCGGATCCTCATGGACCTCTATGAGCATTCTGGATCCTCCTGGATCATAGGCCATTTGAAAATATAAATGATGTTATGAGAAAATGAAAACAAACTAGAAGTCCACAAGACATGGAAATACAAGAAGAAAAAGAAGCTTGACTAGAGGAAAAAATGGACCAAGTCACCAAAGTTTAAGAATCAACTATCACAAAGTGGAACTAAGCCAACAAAAATTGTGGGGAAGAGGCCAAGAGACCCTATTTGATGTTGGGGATGTGTACAAGAAAATTTACTTAGAAATTTTCAATATTATAAGGAGAACCCAATAATGTTCATATCATAAATGAGGCTATAACCATAAATGATGTAGCAAGGACCATTCCTAGGAATGTTGCATAGGAAGATTGTCAAGTGGATCATCAAGCAACAATGGTTGAGGTGGGAAGAAATATTTCTAAACAATACCTTTCCATTTGTTTGATCCATGATCTAGCCACAATTATATTTCTCCTAAATTTATTGAACAATGTGCTCTTAAGAAGCGTAAGAATAACAAGTCATGGCTAATATAGTTAGCCACTGGAACCGAGACTAAAGTCAATGAAATGGTGGATAGATGTCCACTTGGGAAAATTTGAATATTTTGTCACTTGGTTCATATGCTGTCCTTATTGATATGCACTAGTTGGAAGAACCTCGAGTCAAGCTTGATTAATACAACAAGATGTTTGAATGCAATTATGAATATGGAAACCAAGAATATTGAGAGGTATTCCAAAGACCATCTCCGTTAGGTATATTTCAACCTTGAGGGTGAATAAGTGTTTTATTGGGGGATGACACTTGTATGTAACCCATATTTTGGAATTAATATAGGATAAATATCCCAAGCTACCCCATCTTACAAGAATTCAAAGATCTATTCTTTAATGAGGTACCAGGACTACCTCCAAAGAGAGACATTGATTTCTCAATAGACCTTATACAGGGAATTTCACCAATTTGTAAGGCTCCTTATGGGATGAGTACCGTAGAGTTAATGGATTTGAATATGCAATTACAAGAATATCTTGAGAAAGGACATATTAAACCCATTGTGTCTCCATGGGGATCACCTATCCTATTTGTGAAAAGGAAATATGAAACCCTCAGACTCACCAATCCACCCCCATACTCACCAACCCACCCCTCCCCTATATTCTCCAATCTGCTCCCCCTCCCGCCACTCAAAGGAGTGGCCAATATCTCCTTTGAGCAATGAGGAGGGGGGGGGGGGG
>ML778042.1:140327-156137 GCA_009831015.1 Picea engelmannii
ATATATATATATATATATATATATATATATATATATATATATATATATATATTTAATAATTTCTTTTAATGTATATTTTAATTTTTTTTGGTTTTAGTAATTGTTTTAATTTTAATTTTATTTTTTTTCATATTTTTTATTTCTTTATTTTTAAATTGAGTTTCTTTTTTCAAAAAATATGTTTTAATTTTTTTTAAATCAAAAATATTTTTAATTTTATTTTCATTTAAAAAAATCATGCTTTTTTCCTCATGGTTTTCTCCCTTTTTTTAAGGATTTTTTTCCCTTTTTTTCTACATTTATTTTTCAACAATATTGGGCTTTCAAGCCATGGTTTCTAAAATATTGCAATTTTAAGCCCGAAAAAGAAGAGGATGCTACAAATATCGTCTCCTTTGATTTAGGGGTTGGTATTAAGATTTTGGTTTCAAGCATACTAGTTTCCAGGGCCACAATTTCAAAAAACTTGAAATTCTATCCCTAAAAAGGGTGGGGTGTTATTGGGAGTACCACTTTTCGATTCAAGATTTATTTTAAGGTTTGGATTGCAACAATACCAATTAGGTTTCAAAGAACATGTAGTTTTAACCTCGAAAATAAAATATGGTGTTGTTGTTAGCATCAATTTTCAATTCATTTGTTCATTTTAAGGTTTTTGTCGACAACATTACAACGTTGTTAAGGCCATGGTTGCAAAAGGTGGTAATTTTAACCCTCCCCCAAAAAGGTGCTATTAGTAGCACCACTTTTCAAAATGGGGGTAAAATTAACTACTATTGCAACCTCTAAAACAATGATGACTCTGGAGGGTTCTCATTAAGTTGGTAACTAAGTTACTAGGTAAATTCTATATTGAAATATACTATAAACAATCCTAGCTAGCTACGATGAGAATGAGAATGAGAATGAGAGGGGTTATGATTCCACTAGAGGGGGAACGCAAGGGGGGCCTAAGGGAAAGTTAATCCTACAATATCAAGTATGAGCCTTAGAAGTCATTTCCTTTCCACCATGTTCCATTAGTGAATCCATCCACTTCCCTTAATTCATTAAACCAATCATTGAATGCATGTAAGATATTGGTTGGGAAAGTTTTTCATGTAGCTAAGGAAACATGGGACGAGTACACAATTCCTTGTGATACAAGTAATATCATCCATCCTCCTCCTCAATTTTCCCATTCTTATTAGGGGCATTGATCCACTTGGAAAGGGTGGTAACTCAANGGGTGGGGTGGGGTGGGCACACACACCTGTGCACATGCATGTGTGTGTATTAAACAAAAATACATCAATGTAGATTATATATATATATATATATATATATATATCCACTATTAAAAACAAACCAAGAAATTGAAACCAAACCGATAATTAACCAAGAACTAAACCCTATAAAAATAAAGGATAATGGAGCTTAAGCATGGAGAATATAAGGATATAAATGAGAAAGGATGGGCAATGGGAAAATTGATAACCCAGTAACATTGCTGATCCTAGGATACTCTCTTAACAATTTCCAGAGGGAATATTGTGAAATCAAATATTTTTATACACTTTGGAGAGCAATTTATGGGAGGGTACTTTGAGTGAATGTGGAAAAAAGAAGGAGTAAGCCTTTATGGTGATGTGTGGTGTAGAGAAGCAAAGCACCATGAACCATCTTGTTAACTACTAGAGTGACATGGAACACTTTGAAGGGATCCATTGGTTGAGCATTGAGGGAAATTAGGTCTGGATTGGAAAGAGAGAACCCTATGAAATGGAATCGTTCTCTTTTACGACCTCATATCCCAACCCAAGGGTGGTGTTCTCATAGTATACCTATGGTTGGGTTGAAAGTTACTTGTGCATAGCCAATTTTTTAGACATGACTCATTAACAAATAAATATCTTTGAGTTTTTATGAATATGAAAAAGAATTGGTCATTTTTGTTAAATTTCTTTGTCTGAAAAATGTCTACGAATGCGTGATTGTGGGTATGAATGCTTAATTTATGCATTTGGGTATCAATGTTACATGAAATGGAAACATTATGCGCATATAATTTTTTCATTCATTATTTAAATGAATTAGGTAATCATTGTTAATATTCCTAGAGTTTCCATGGAGTTTGACTCTACAAAGGCATGTTTGGAGTCCAAATGGAATGATTAGAATTAGGAATTCATTGGAGAAGTCATTTGTAGTGTGATCAGGGATTATGTTAAGCCCTAGACAAAACCCCATGTTATGTATAAAACACCTTATTAATCCCTATATATTGAATTATTTCATTTCTAGTGTTATATTTGTATGTAGGCTAGAACCCTTCATTGTACCCTTTCATTATAATTGTACCCATTCTCTCTCTCTCTCTCTCTCTCTCTCTCACACACACACACACACACACACACACACCAAGGAGACCTGGTCTTAAGATCATCTAATATTGTATTCTGAATTGGATATATTGTAAAAGGAGGTTTCCCCTTTGAAGTGGATTGTATCCATTGAAGTTTTATAAATTTTGAGGCATTTGATCATAACATTTGGTATCAGAGCATTGATCCTAGGGTTTTGTTGCTTCAAGCGAGTGATCTTGGCATTTTATATATAATGAATTTTTGGGACTATTCAAATAGTAAATTTTGGAAGTTACTATGATGAAATATCAAAGTACCTCTAGTAAACGTTTCAGGTTTTGGGTCATTATAATTTCAGAGATATAGCTTATGGAACATAGAGTTTTTGATTCATCCAAAATTCAGTTTTAATCGAGTCAGCTTGGGATTTTCGCTATAATGTTTTTTCTGGGAGGTTTCAGAGAGTGAAATTTTGTGGAGACTGAGGAGACATCTTGGTAAAGGTAGTCCAAATTTCAGATTATGTTTCACTATACTTTCAGATACATAGTCCATGGAACGTAAGGCTTGTGACTAATCCTAAAATCAGTTTTAAAGAGTCAGCTTGGCATTTTCGCTGTAACTTTTTTCTGTGAAGATTTTGACTATGAAATTTTTAGAATCTTGAGGAGACATAGTGAATTATATGAAACAAAAATATTTTGATCATCATTATTTGAGAGATATATCTTGTGAAATTTGGGGTTGTTTACTAATCCTGAAATTAGTCTAAAAAAACATTTTGGTATTTTTGCTATAACATTTTATCAATGAAGGTTCATACTATGAAACTTACAATTGGCATAACTTTTTATTGGGAGATCTATTTTTGGCGATTCAAAATTTGTGATAAAAAGGAAAAAAAAAAGGAGAAGTATTATTTTTTCACATGGAAAAGTTTTCTACAAGAAATAATACTGGTACTCCTCATAAAAACTCAAACAAGACTTCTGAAGAAAATGAAGACTTTGAAAATAGGATAATCCAATTAAATAACCAAGTTGATGAAATGAGTGTTAGTATGTTGAAAAAAGTGGATTTAACATATTCTTAGGATTACCTTAAAATAGAATTGAAAGATAAAATAAAAAACAAAATCGATGAAAATAAGAATGACATGGAAAAGAAGATGGTTGAAAATAAGAATGACATGAAAAAGACGATGGGTGAAAATAAGGAAGAGATAAAAAGATATATGGAAACAATGGAACAAAATATTATCAAATCCTTAATTGGGAGGTTACCTAAAATTGATAAGGTGTATGAAGGGACTCATGAAAATAAAGATGGTGTTCAGGTTGAACAAATTTCCAATAATAAGAATTTTCAAGGGGGGATTTAACTCCAATAATGGGGTTACTTATGGGGGGCCTCCAAAAAGAGTGAACCTTCCAAGGTTGAATTAAGGATTTTTTATGGAACATAGGTATTTACTTGGGTGAACCAAATGGAATTTTTTTTATCTACATAATAATATGAATGATGATCAAAGGATTCACATAGAAACCTTGAAATTTGAGAATAAACCGTATCAATTGTATCAATGAAGAGTTAAAAGGACGCCTCCTTTTTATCATTATATTTGGGTTTTATTTACAAGAAACTTAGAAGAACAATATGAGAAAGTTTGGGAACATGATTAGTTCAGTCAATTGACAAGAATCAAGCACTTAGGTGATATTGAAGATTATAATTCATAATTTCAAGTATTGACCACAGGGGTGAATGACATAAGTGATGAACATTTGTTGGAAGCTTACATGGGTGGATTAAAAGAAAAAATTAAACATGATATTTTCCTAAGACATCCTGCAAATATTATGGAAGCTGTGAAATTTTATTGTCATAATCAAGACACGAATAAAGCTACACAGCCTACCATTGGAGCATACATAGGAAGCATAGATTGTTTTGCAGTTCATAAGACAACTGTACCTCAATTGACAAGGTTGACGCCATAACAAATGGATGAAAGAAGAGAAAAGGGACTATGTTTCAATTGTGACAACACGTATAGTATGGGGCATAAATGAGACAAGAATAAATTATTCTACATAGATTTGAAGAGAAAGAAGTTCAAGAATTGGAACCATCACAAGATCTAGATCGAGAATAGACTACTCCAATGATATCTTGTCATGCATTCGACGACATCAATACTCCTCAAACCCTCAAGATACAAAGATACATCGAAAAGAAAAAGGTAACAATGTTAATCGGTTCTGGCAGTATCCATAAGTTCATCAATTAAAGATTAGCAAAATATCTCAATTACATTTTATTTCTAGCACTAGAGTTTCAAGTAATGATTTCATATGGAGGTACCATAAATTATTTTGGGAAGTGCCATAGTATTAATCTCAACATGGGGGAGTATTTTTTGGATAGTCCCATGATTTAAATCCAAATGGGTGGTGATGATGTTATATTAGGGGTCTAATGGTTATTGTTATCACTCCAAGAGTGACTCCCAGACTACAAATGGGAGTAAGCTTGGTAACATAGATTTTTTTTTGAATAAGTTTAAAATCAGGGATCAACAAGATAGAGTAAGTAAAATATAACAAAGATCACTGCAGATTAGTGATGGACCATTGGGAAATGGATTCATAAGAACTATGTTCCTTGAAGGCATTTAAGCTACCTATCAGATAAAGGATCTATTTGATGATAAAGGGAAGAATATAAGAACTAACATAAAGATGAACATTCACCAAGCAAAGATCCTATCTGCAAAGAGAACTAAGAAATGTTTGAAAAGTAAACAATGGTAGATGGGAAAGTTTACAACAAATCTTTTTCTGTTTCAGGGATCCATAAATCAAAGATAATATGATCAAAACAAGAAGAAGAATAGAATGAATAACACAAAAAACAATATGATAAAATAGCTCATCTTAATCTTCAATAACATAAGAGTTTACAACCCATGCCCCTCAGGATTACAAACTGAATAAACAATTCTTTCCTATGCTCCTAAAACCCTCTTGTGCATCTAACAACTAAACCCCTCTCCTATTAAAAAAACCTAGCTTAAATACACAATTCCCCCCACTTATTAGTTCCTACTTTTGTTCCTAATATAATCAAACTACAATAAACATATTTGCAAAATATCAAACTGCTGAAGATTCCAAATCTGCCACATGTGCCTTTGGATTCCTTTGAATGCTACCTTATCTCGTTGAATATGGGTTTGATGGAAAATCTTGTTTTTCATCTTCTGGTGCCTTAAAATCTTCATTTGACTGCCACTTGTCCATAAAATCAGGAACAAATTCGAATTGATTGCTGATATACTCAACTAATGCCTTGAAAGCAGGGATACTCTACCATTTGTCTCTAACTTTCCTTTGACTGTTTAACTATCTGCCAGGTGCCTCTGCCATTTGTTTTTAACTGCTCCTTACCCCTTGATTGCTTCTGCCGAATCCTCATGCTTCTTGAAGTCATGGATGCTTTTCCTTCCCATGCTCTGACACATGTAGATACAAGCTGCCTACTAGGTTTATATGTATAGCCTTATCTTTCATATCAACTTTGAAGTCAATCCTTCCAAGATGGCACCTTATTTAACTTGTCATACATTAGGAAAGTTGTTGACTGTTGTAACACCTTTGTATGAGTAGTATTAAAACCATTTCATGCTTAGAATATGCATAGAACAAAATTTCATCCTCACTAGCAAAATCTGCAACACTTGGTTAATATCAGTCAAGCCAAAATTGATCTTGCTGCAACTTTAGATGGTTGATATGATATATTTTCATATATTTTGGAAATAGGCCTTCTGATAAGGCTTCTTCCTGACTATCACTCCAACAACAACCCATAAATCAAATGTAATGATACTATAAAGTAACATTGCAACAAAGTGTTTCAAATTTTATGTTAATACAGAAAAGGCAATACTGCATCTCTGTGATCTCTCAATAAAGTTTGTCTCGGAATCTACATTAAAAATACATCCATTCTTACTCAATACTACCAACTTTCCAAACATATCTAATTAGCTTCATAACCTGATTCAAAAGAACAAACATATAAATAATGATCTTGCTAGTTTCCTGTGCTCTCCTTTGTATTACATAGCATTTGTTTGTCCATTCTTTGTTCCAGGCTACTGGAAGAGCCTCTAACCCAGACAAATTATACACTTTCAATCCTGTCACTGATTTTGTGTTGGAATTGTAGAAAGAAAACTATACCTCAAAGGCATCTGCTTCAGGTTTTCCTGCCATTATTTTCTGCACTCTATTTGGTGATCCTCTGTAAATGATTTTTCCAGTTCCCAAATGATTTCATAGCGCACCTTTTGATTTCATAGCGCACCTCCTTTTTGTTCTCTGTACTTTGAAAGAGATATACATCACTACCAATTCTCCATGCAAAAGTGTATGTATGTGAAAAAACCACAGAGACCTCAACACACACAATAACAAGTAGACCATGCTTAACAAATAAGATCCCAAACACATAGTAAGACCTTCCGACCAAATGCTAGACATGATGAAGAAAATCTCAATGAAGATGGTCCCAAAAGATATGGTACCAACTCCTAGGACAAGAATCCATAATGGATATTTTATGGCTGGGATTTCTCTAGGGATGTGATTAGTTACTGGATATTGTATGGCTTCATCTCTGGTCCCATTAAATCCACCTAAGAATGTAAGAGGCAAAGAGATTCCAAACCAAAGGGATAAAAGGATGTAGAAAAGGGATATAGGGACAAATCATATGCTGTGACTTCCCTACAAATAAATTTCAATATGGTAAGGATAAAAAATACCATCCCAGGGAAGAAACAAGCAACATAACCAACTTCCATTCCAAGGAAAAGATACAACAAAATCATTCTTGTTAGAAGTGTCCCTTTTCAATAAGGAGACATAAACCCCAGCGCTGCAAATTTTTTTGTGAAAACTTCCATTCTCATTCTATTACTACTCTTCTGGAATACTGTACTCATTTCTCTTTGACAAACCCTGAACCGAATCCGAAAATGGAGCCTCGTGACAACACTTGGATTTTGGGAAGTCGTTGGCATTGCTTGGTAGTAATCCACAACACCTTGCGCACTTGTCCTTTGAATATGGATGCTGTCGATGTTTTATGCCCGATCACCAAGATTTGGATAGAGTATGGAATCTTGGCTCAGTTCAACACTTGACATATGGAGTTTGAAAGCATTTGCTGGAAACACGTTTCAGGGTTTTTGTTTTTGTGTTGGGGAAATATCCCACATCGTCGACGCAGGGAGGCTATATGGTGTTTAAAAATGCTAACGGATCCATAGTGTATCGACACATTGAGCACATTATGGACCTCTCCTTGGTGTCTTGATTTTGCGCTTGTGCACTGGCTTTGTCTTGTGTATTGTGACTTGGTATAGGTGTTAGCTCGATATGTAATGTGGATAATGGATCGATAGTTGATAGATGTTTGGTAATATAGAAAAAGTCACTAATGCCCACACCACACGTTTTCTTAACAAGACTTCTCCCTTTTTTAAATAAAAGAATATTTAATAACAAAAATAAAACTAATTTTATTTTTTGTTAAAAAACATTAAAAACTCAGGATTTGAAGAATATAACAATAAGAAATTTTAATAATAGCTAGTCACTTTGAATTCCGATCATAGGCCAGGGATTACTGGAAATTTGGGCATAAGTGATGAATGGAAATTCGTCAGGACTTGATGGGGACTTTGGAGACTATGACAACAGGAAAAATGCCATGGAAATTTAGCGAATCTAGCATGAATTTGATGAAGGTGCTAAAAGTTTTAGTGGTACATTTTGAGCACTAACAGTTACAATCATTAGGAACAATGGCATTTAATTTTCAACATATTTTCATGATATTTTCATGAGAAGGAACATAAATTGAGCTTAGAGGTATCCATGTTATAGTCCAAAATTCCATATCTGTGCATACTAGACATTGTCCCATCCATTTGCATACTTTGCAAAAAATACAACAGAGGCTTACTTCTAAAAAACCATTTTTTGGATAGTGTATGTGCCCTACTGCACTAATAGCCCACGTACACATATGTGCTGCATACTATTTATCTTGTGTACACACACATGATGCATGCTAGTTAGCCCGTGTTTACCTCCAAAAGTTGCATAAAATATAAAATTACGCGAAGTTCGGAGGGTTTCCTAACCATTTTACCCCTTGTAGCCCGTCTCCAAAATAAATAACCATCTTTTTCTCATATAAAAAGAGGTCTTAGGGAGTCATTTATGAACATGAGAAAGAGAATAAGAAATGTTTTCCAAAATCTCTTCCCTTTCTTAGCACAATATTTGCATCTCATTCTGAGTTTTAGCCTCAACCTTCTCCTCCAGCCTTTCTCCTTATGCAACCCTTCCTCCTTCCCTTGGTGATATGTTGGTTGAGAGAAGCTAATGTGGGATTGATGCACTTGGAGCCACGAAAAAGGAGCCCGGACTTGGTTTGTGGAGCAGTTGTTAGCAAAGGTTGTAACCCTTTTTATCTTGAAATTGAATAAAAGAGTTTATCCTTGTCCCAAAACTCTATGTTTACATGTTTTTTTTAATTTGAGCATTTATATATATGTTTAGACTTTCAAAGTGATAATTAGAGATTGTATGTATTGTTGCATTATATTCCTAACCTATTGCAGGTCAAATTTGGGAGGAGATCTGTGATCTAGGAGGCATAAACAAGCGAAAGAGGTCTACACCAACCACAAGGACTGCAGGTGAACTCATTAATCTCTCTTTACTTTCTCTCTCATCACTTAGTTTAGATGGTTTTTGGGTAGATTAAGGGTAAACCATTCTTTTAAGGGAGTTATCGCTCTGCATATTCCTTAGACCTAGTTTAGGGGGATTTTCCCCATAGAAAAATTGTCGACTCCACTGGGGAGTCTGTCTAGGGTCTTAGTGGGATATTTTTGTTTGATTTGATTTTTTTTAGTTTCTTTTTGAGTTTTCCAAGTTTACTGAGTAAGTTAGGGTATCTGGTCACCTTCCAGGTACCTACCATCCTTTCCTACCCAATTGGCTATCCAAACCTTTTTCTTTTTTGAAAGTTTGCAAAGGTGTATGCTCCTCGTCCTCTGTATATCACGCGTACATACACATTCTGCATAGTATACAACCCGCGTACATATGCAGACTACTTGTGCACAACACATGTCTCTGTGTTTTGGAAGGATTAAAAAAAAAAAAAAAATTCTTTCCTGGAAAGAAGCTTTGTTCTTCTCAAGAATTCTTGAACTCTTCAGGGTCTTTGTTAATTTTGTTTGGTTGGGTTAAATATTTAGTTTATCTTTCACTTTGTAAAGAACCCTTGCTGTTTCTTTATTTTCTTTTGTTTTCTTTGAGGGTTTAGGGTGATCTTGTAAGCGTTATATCCTCTCGTGGCTTCCAGTGAATACCTGCGTTCAAGCAATGGTTTAGGGTATGTATTAGTCTTGGGTTTATTTTCTCTTTACCTTGTTTGTTCTTTGAAAAATGAAAACTATCATTTACTTATGATTTTCTTTTCTAAGCATTCAAAAAAATAAAAATTTGTTGCATTTAGTTATTCATTTTTGTTTGGTAGTTGTAGCATAGGATGTTTATTAAAAAAGAAAAGAGTTCCATTTCCAAATTTCCTTCTTTGCTATTTCCTTGAAAGTTTAGTAGTTTGCATTTGCATTGTAAAACAAAAAGAGCATTCTAGGAAACGTTTTGCATTTTGGGATCTTGGGCTATACTTCGAAAAGTTTTCATTTGCAAAGATTTAAAATCCATTTTTCAAATGTAGAACCTAGTTTGCTTTTGCACAAATACTCTAAAGATTTTATTTCTTCTCTTTTGTCTCTTGAAAACACCATAAGTTGCATGCACGTACCCTTTTGAGTAAATCAAGCCACTTAAAATCAACGATTAACAGTTAAAATCAACTAGACTTTTATTTGTATGGTTCACCAAGTAGTCTAAGATATAGGTCCTTGAAATATGTGTGGAGAGGAACTCTTCAAGGCCACTTAAACAAACATACGAGTTTGTGATAGGGAGTGTCAGAGTTGTTGGACAACTAAGAGGGGGGGTGAATCAGTTGTTACTATGCTTAAACAATTATGCCCATTTTAAACTCTTTACAAAACACTCAATGATGATCACAATAATGCAGGGAAGTAAGCAATAGAATATTCAACATCAATCACACACATGAAATATACAGAGACAATTTTTTCCTGAGGAAACCCATAAAGGGAAAAACCTCTTCTTCTTGATATGATAAGTAGTCTTTATTTTCTGTAAATTATCATTCTTAGGAGCACCAAATCCCTTTGAGGCTACCACCTCTATTTTATAAGCAACAACTTGCTGAGAGCACCAACTCTCTGGTTTCTATAGCACCCACTAGAAGGAAGCACCAACTCCCTTTGTGTTCCAGCACTAACTAGATGGAAGAACCAACTTCCAGAAACACAGACACCAACCTGTACAAGCTGCAACTTGCTGAGAGCACCAACTCTCTAGTTTCTCTAGCACCCACTAGAAGGAAGCACCAACTCCTTGAGTATTCCAACACCCACTGAATGGAAGCATCAACTTTCAGTCACACAAGCACCAACCTGTATAACAAAGAACAATAGTTCTCCCTTGCACCACCCTACCACCCTGGTTTTTCTAGATACAACCAGATGGAATCTACAAATCCCTGTGTTCAAGAACCCACTTGAAACTCTGAGGACAACAATCCTCCCTAGCACCACCCTACCACCCTGAGATATAAATCTTTGCTTCCTGAACATTATTACAATGATACATGATTTATCAATGGCTTACTAGTCACATCACTGTTTTGCTACACTGCTCTTCTCTGCCTACATCAATGTCTTCCTGCTTGCATCCCCTTGTGCTTTATGTTCTTCTGCGTTTTATCCTCTATAGTGTTTCTATGCTCTTCTCTTTTTCCTCCTGCACAATGTTTCCTTCTGTTCAGCTTCTCTTCTGTTTTTATGCTCTATGCTACCTCTGCATGTCGTTTGCTGCGCCTCTCAACTCAACTTCAGATTGAGCTCATAGTCTCCTTCTACCCACATGCCTAGCTATCGAAGAATCACACCCTCTTCTCTATTCTGCATGTCTTTCTCATGCCAAGTCCTCTTCCAGATCATCCTGGAAACTCTTTGTATTATTTGCAATTATACCTAGTCTTTTCATCATGAATGGTCGTTATGATAGGATTCTTTGGCTTCTCTGGAAGTTACAA
Organism: Picea engelmannii; assembly: GCA_009831015.1. Taxonomy (NCBI): domain Eukaryota; kingdom Viridiplantae; phylum Streptophyta; class Pinopsida; order Pinales; family Pinaceae; genus Picea; species Picea engelmannii. The sequence continues at coordinate 151,961 of ML778042.1, forward strand.
AGTTCAATACTTTTTCATATGTCAATTGTATCTATGATTAATCTTCATACCACTATAAGTTACCTCGAGACTCTTCAGCTCCTCTAGCGATCACCCTGAAGCCTCTTCAAATTCTCTAGTAGAAACAATCAGTCCTTTATGGTAGTTACAAAGAAAACCTCTGCATGCTCATCCCTTTGGCGCCTTTTCCCTTCCTAAGAAAACTACACAGTGGGTGCTATCTTTTCTGGCTAAGCCCCTTCCTTCCACATGACCACGAAATGTGATCATATGCTTATCAAAAAGGCATTTTGAAACTCGACTATCTTCGATGTGGAGCCTAGCGACATGCTAGCTCCTCCCTTAATCCTCCAATGATGTGACCTCCAACTCTGACCTGAGGCTTAATCTCTTGGGTGCTTCGTAACTTCGCGTATCAGGTAATCTTCTATGAGTCACCCCAACTCTCTACTTTCCAGATCAACTATCCACACTCTCCCTTTGATCAACAACTGTGGTCAAATCGTGACCTCGCGTGTTGTGTGTTTTGAACGTTAGCCAACCTTGAGTTTTCCAACTCCCGATTCTTGATTCAGTGCTCTGTGTTAGATCGAAGAATCAAAACCCTCTGTGATCCAAACGTTGAGATCTTATTAGGACTTTGCATTTCACGAAGTTGGAGGACTACTCACCTCCCTTCTCCTGACTTCCGATTTTCTGAAACCTAGTCTAGATCAACGACCCACGATCCTCGGTGATTCAACGACCCAGATCATATTGAGACTTCACATTTCACGAAGTTGGAGGACTACTCACCTCCCTTCTTCTGACTTCTAATTTTCTGAAACCCTCTCCAAATCAACGGCCCATGACATTCCTCGATCCAACGAATGTGATCATTATCGTGAACTTGGACTTCATGATGTCTGAGAACTACTTGATGTAGTTCTTCTGATTCATGATTCTGCAAATCTTCTTTATCAACTGCCACATGTCCTTCCCAGATGAATGGCTAGGATTGCTACGACTCCCAGATCCTTGAGTATTTGGCTCCTGCCTTCTCGATATTTGTGGGCGTAAGATCAATGGCTCACAACTTGCCATGATCTAACGGTCTAGATGAACTCACAAACTTAGACATTGCAAGTTCCTACAACTCTCACATTTGACTTTTCCAGTTCGCGAGTCAGCGAAATGTTGATCTCTCACCATGTGTCCTGTCTTAATGGACAAACATGATTCCTTCACAGATTTGGAGTGTTGAATGACTTTTGGGCTTATATTCCTTGCAACTCCATTATATCTAATGATTGTTGGTCCTTTGTGCTCATATCTAATGGATGGGATCTCTTACTCTCTTACACACTCGTTCCTCCTATCTGGAATCTGATCTAATGGTGCAGATTCTTCACAGTGCTCGATTTGACGACCACTGTCGCTCCTCCTCCTAAGCTTACACTTCCTCCCGACTTGGAAGAATTTCTAAGTGTCAAAGGCCTCAACCTTTGATCCTTCTGTGAGTCCTAATGACATTGGGACTCATCTGCGTTTCTGAAAATGCTATCTCTCCTTATCTTTGGAAATGAATTTAACCTCGGTCCTAGTGCACACTTGCGCTCTGCATGCAACTCTGCACTATTCCTCTTGAGCTTTGATTCCTTATGAAAACTCATAGATTCTAAGGAATCTTGTGCATGCTCCTTGCGGCCTTCATGATAACCTATGGCTATCTAGAAACTCCAACTCTATGCCCTGTGCTCATCCTCCTAAGCTTGTAGACAACAATTTCTCATGGTCTCGTCATTCCCGATGCTATCATTGTTGCTTTCTTGTTTTCCATCATTGCACACTCTACATGTAATCATGCCATCGTTGCTGCTGTTATTTCCTGTAAGCATGCCATCGTCATTGTTGTTATTTCCATCAATGTCAAGCACACTCTGCCTATAAACATGCCAACAATCTCCCCCTTTGGCATTGATGGCAACCCTGAAAGACTGCACTATTTTCAGACCTCCAACTGTAGTAGACAGACCACACCTTTTCTCGCCCTTTGACATCAATGTCAAAGAAAACATGATCCCCCTAAGTTGTTGCAGTACTTGTTGGAGGTATTAGATATTCAACCTATACATACTCCCCCTGATAGGATGGATTCTCTTATTTGAGTCTTGCAGAGTATTTGTATCTAACTCAGAGTCTTCTCCTTCTGATTCTTGGACTTGTTCATCTTCAGCTTCTGCTGTGTCCTCTGAAGCAGATTCAATATTTCTCACCTCTCTCATTGGGACTCCTTCATCAACCTTTTCTTGTCATAACTAAATGAATCCCCCTGTCATGCTTCTCTAATCTTCTATTACAATAAGTTCATTTTTTTTTGTTTCCATGATGCCTACAATCCAAGGATTTTCTAATTATATTCATCACAAGAAAAAACCATTACAAACACTCTCATACCTTCTTTCCCTTTTTACAAATGAAGGCCCTGTGTTAGAATTCTTAGGAGTACTGATTTATTCCTTGTTGTATCCAAGACCAGATTTGTCATTTGGTGATCTCTGACTATCCAAGATCTCATCCAGGGTCATGGAGCTATTCAAGAACTTGATTTGGGTGTTTGACTTCTCAACATTCACAACTTCTGCTTCCGACTTATGACATGATTCTTCTTCTAATTCTTCTTTTATTTCATGGGAGGATTCAATATCAACATCATTACCTGTCCTTATGCCTATAGCCACCACTTGTCCTGAGTTTACATTTTTTACCTTACAATCTTTGGATGTGAACACCTCTTCACAGCCTCCGTCATGCATTCAACTTATACTGAGAAAATTATGTTTCATATCATCTACAAGTAGATCATCCTGAGAATATCCTTTTCCATTACTCAAACTCACCATCCCTTTATCCTTGATTTTACCTAGTTCGTCATTTTCAAAGATCGCATTTCCTATTTTTCTTTTACTTATAGGCAAAACCTTATCCTTTTCTCCATTCATGTTCTTGGAACATCCACTGTCTATATTCCATGAGTCCTTTTGTTTTTGAGTTGAAAGTACTAGACCACATTTTCCACTATCTTTCTTTTTCCATGTGCTGGCCATTCTAGCTAAGAGCTTTATCCTTGGATCTTCTTTGTAATTCTTCACATGGCAGTTTGCATCTTTGTGGCCAAAGTTATGACAGTTATAACATTCAAGCTATGACTTTCAATAGGTCAAAGTGATTGTTGCAACGTTGTCTACTCATTGTCTATTTATTATTTCTTGACCTCCTCAGTTACATGTCTCTAAACTTAATTTGAAAATTTTCAATCTGTGGTTGTTTATTACTTGGCTGTCTCATTCTCTGTTGTGGTAGATATTTATTCCTTGGGAATTTTGATTGCTCATGTCTAAATCTTAAGGAACAATTTACATCTTTGTGGTTAAGGTTAGAACAGTAGAAACAATATCCATAGAAAAAGTCTTTGTACCTGGAAAATGGTTGTCTTCTTTGAGCATGTCGATTTTTTCGATGCTGATGATTTCCTTGACAAAAGGGTGTATTATTCCTTTGTTCTACAGATTTAGTTTTGGCACCTTTTTCTTTACTCCTCCTTGACGACTGATTATCTTCCTTTGTTTCTGTAGGTTTGTTGTTGTCATTGGTTGTATATTTGACAAACTTGATGGATGATTTGTTGCTTGGCTGACTACTACTTGATCCCTCTTCATAACCCAAACAGTTTTCAAATTTGGATTCCTTTGCTGATTCAGAATGGTGGCTAATCCTTTAGAGGCTTTTATGCTTGATAGATTCTAGTGATACAAGGCTTGAAACTTCTCCAACTCTTTTCTAGTTTTCACTACTTATTCTTCCAGAGTTTCACATCCTACCTTCTTCTCTGATAACTGCTTGTTGGCAGCCAATAATATTTTTCCCATTTTCTTGTAAGCTGCCTACACCTATGTCTTGCGAACATCAAGTTTTTCGTCGCATTTTCCAAATAGACGAAACTTTCATTTCTTGAGACTTTTGCACATTTGTCTTCGCTAAGTCTTCATGAGTGCAAGCATGAAGATTTCTCCTTTCGAGGTCATATTTCGATCATAATCTGAACTGCCAATATCTTCTATGTCATTATGCATATTGCGCTTATCTTTTTGTTGATTTTTACATGATCGGCAATATCCTTTGATCGGTTTTCATACTT
>ML778042.1:164609-184481 GCA_009831015.1 Picea engelmannii
AATAAAGGACATAACAGTTGATCATTCATTTTATGAATGATAGCTTTCGACTTCTTCATAGATTGAATTGTTATATATGAGTTTGCTGCATGATAGGTTTCCCTTATTGCAGGAATTTGTGATCAGAAGATTGTTATGATTCCCTTTATGTCTTGTTTGTCCTGTACAACTCTTCAAAGAGAAGCATAGCTGATCGTTTACGAGAAGCTTAAGGATTAATTGGTGTGAATTTCTTCCTCCAACCAGCTTAAGGAGTCATCATACACAGGGCAGATTTGGAGCGTTTCCAGGTTTGTTTGTCAATTATTTGATTAGTATATTAGCTAGTAATTGAGTTAATTAATATATTAGATCGTTTTATTTCAGTTAGCCTACTTTCTTATTCATAAATCATAAAATTAAAAAGAGTTATCCTTCACTGTTTTAGGATAGCAAGCACATCAGTTTCACAGGTTTTATTCAAATCTGTAGATTGTAGATAATGCACATTTGTGAATAAATTGTAATTAAATTAGTGATTAGATAGTTGATTTGAGTTATTAGTCTTTTGTATATATAATAGTTAGAGTAGTTTATAGTTAGATTAGTATATTTAGTTTAGTTTGTTTTATTAGTTTTAGCTAGTTTTATTTGTTTAGTTAGATTAGTTAATTCAGATCAGTTTTCTCTTTGGTTTTCATAGGAGACCTTAGAGCGGCCAACGGAGCCATTAAACTCGTCAGGGTGGTCCATTCCAAACGGCTTGGGTTATTTAGACAACCCCGGACCGGTTCCACTCTCTCAGTTGATGGACGGTCGATTTCGCCCGTCAACGCTGCTGTTTCAGAATGTCCTCTATTTAATTTGCCTCTTCTAATTCCACTTGTAGTAGGGAAAAGTCTTCATCAGGTTTTTTACTGCCTTTCTCGAATTGTATCAACAATTATTTTTTCTTTCTCTTCTTAAACTTGAGTCTGTCGATATCTTCCAAAGTGCTAATCAACTCTCCTTCCAAGTCAACCAAAACTTCTTCATCATTAACATCACTTCCTATGGTTTTATTATCATAACCCTCTTTTTCCATACACACAAATTCATTTACGTTATCTTCACAGGAGGAGTCACTATCAGTGTCTTCTGAAGAGTCATCATTGTTTACACATAAACAATTATTTTTACCAAATATTTTGGATTTTTACTTCTCTTCACCTTGAGAGTTCTGGTCCTTCTGCTTATGTGGACACTTATATGCAAAGTGACCTATCTATCCACAGTTAAAACATTTTAAGGGAAACTTGCCTTGGTACTTTCCTGATCCTTTATTTAGTCTTCTCACAAATTTTGCTTCAATTTCATCAGGATCAAAATCCTCATTCTCGTATGCTTTAAATGATGCTTCTCTAGTGGTAGATTTATCTTTACTAATCCTCATTCAAGCAGTTAGAGTTCCTAGGAGTTGATCAATATACATAGTCTTAAGATCATTCAGTTCTTCTATTGCAAAAACTTTTGGATTGAATTTATCAGGCAGAGATATTAAGATCTTATGAACTAATAATACATCTTCAATCTTCTCACCAAGACCTTTCATGGCATTAAAAAGATCCTCAAATCTTAAGAAAAAATGATTAATTTTCTCATCCTCATTCATCTTTAGTTGTTCAAAATGTAATTTGTAGGTTTGAAGCTTGGCATCCTTTACCTTCTCATTACCTTCAAAACTGCTAATGATTTTGTCCCACATTGCTTTGGAAGATTCTAAGTGCATAACTTTTACAAATTCTGCTTCTACAATCCCACTCAGAATAGCATTCACAGCCTTAACATTGAAGCTGAATTCTAGATTGTCATCCTTAGAATCTAGTACAACCAAATTTACATAACCAATCTCTACCACATCCCAGACATCTGCACCTAAATCCATAATGTAGGTTCTCATCCTAACTTTCCAGAAGCCAAAGTTTGTTCCATTGAATAGGGGGGCCTTATTGGTTGAAGTTCCTCCATGGCTTGTCATGTTTAAGCTCTAGGTTCTACCCTTAAATAAAGGGAACTTGCTCTGATACCAATTGTTGGACAACTAAGAGGGGGGGGGGTGAATCAATTGTTATTGTGCTTAAACAATTATTCCCATTTTAAAATCTTTACAGAGCACTCAATGATGATCACAATAATGTAGGGAAGTAAGAAATAGAACATTCAACATCAATCACATACATGAAATATACATAGACAGATTTTTCCTGAGGAAACCCATAAAGGGAAAAACCTCTTCTTCTTGATATGATAAGTAGTATTTATTTTCTGTACATTATCATTCTTAGGAGAACCAACTCCATTGTTACCATCTTTATTTTACAAGAAACAACTTGGTGAGAGCACCAACTCTTTGGTTTCTCTAGCACCCACTAGAAGGAAGCACCAAATCCATTTTTGTTCCAACACCAACTGGATGGAAGCATCAACTTCCAGACACACAGGCACCAACCTATACAATCTGCAACTTGCTGAGAGCACCAACTCTCTAGTTTGTCTAGCATCCACTAGAAGGAAGCACCAACTCCTTGAGTGTTCCAACACCAACTGGATGGAAGCATCAACTTCCAGTCACACAAGGACAAACTTGTATAATAGAGAACAATAGTTTTCCCTTGCACCACCCTACTGGCCTAGTTTTTTTGGCTGCAACCAGATGGAAGATACAACTCCCTGTGTTCAAGCACCCACTTGAAACTTTGAGGACAACGGTCCTCCCTAGAACCACCCTACCACCCTGAGATATAAATATTTTCTTGTTGAAATTTATTACAGTGATACAGGATTTATCAATGGCTTACTAGTCACATCACTGTTCTGCTACACTGCTCTTCTCTGTCTGCATGAATGTATTCCTCCTTGCATCCCCTTGCGCTCTATGTTCTTCTACGTTTTATCCTATATAGTGTTTCTATGCTCTACTCTTTTTCCTCTTGCACAACTTCTCCTTCTGTTAAAGTTCTCTTCTATTTTTATGCTCTATGCTACCTTTGCATGCCATTTGTTGTGCCTCTCAACTCAACTTCAGATTGATCTTACATTCTCATTCTACCCAAATGCCTAGCTATCGGATAATCACACCCTATTCTCTATTCTGCTTGTCTTTCTCATGCCAAGTCCTCTTCCAGATCATCCTGTAAACTCTTCATATTATCTATGGTTATACCCATTATGTTCATCATGAATGGTCATTATGCTGGGATTATTTGGCTTCTCTGGAAGTTACAATGTTCGATACTTTTCCATCTGTCAATTGTCTCTATGATTAATATTCATACCACTAGCAGTTACCTCGAGACTTTTAAACTCCTCTGGTGATCACCTTGAAGCCTCTTTGAATTCTATGGAAGAAACAATTGGTCGTTAATGGCAGTTACAGAGAAAACCTCCGCACACTCATCCCTTTGGTGCCTTTTCCCTTCCTGAGAAAACTACACGTTGGGTGCTAGCTTTTCTGGCTAAGCCCCTTCCTTCTACATGACCACTAACTGTGATTAGATGCTTATCAAAAAGATGTTTCGCAACTCAACTATATCCGATGTGGAGCCTAGAGACATGCTAAATCCTCCCTTAATCCTCCAATGATGTGACCTCCAGCTCTGAACTGGGGCTTAATCTCCTGGGTGCTTCATAATTTCACGTATCAGGTAATCTACTATGAGTCACCCTAACTCTCTGCTTGGCAGATCAACAGTCCACACTCTCCCTTTGATCGACGACTGTGATCAAATCGTGACCTCATGTGTCAGGTGTTTGAATGTTATACAACCCTGACTCTTCCAACTCCTGATTCCCGATTTAGCGCTTTGTGTCAGATCGATGACCCACAACCCTCTATGATCCAACAATCCAGATCTTATCAAGACTTCACATTTCACGACGTTGGAGGACTAATCACCTCCCTTCTCCCAACTTCCTATTTTCCAAAACCTACTCTAGATCAATGACCCACGATCCTCGGTGATTCGATGACCCAGATCATATCGAGACTTCGCATTTTGTGAATTTGGAGGACTACTCACCTCCCTTCTTCCGACTTTTGATTTTCTGAAACCCACTCCAAATCAATGGCCCACAACATTCCTCGATCCAACAGCTGTGATCAAAATCGTGAACTCAGACTTCACGATGTATGAGGACTACTCGATGCAGTTCTTCTAATCTGCAATTCTATGAATCTTCTTTATAGACTTCCATGTGTCCTTCCAAGATGAATGGCTGGGATTTCTGTGGCTCCCAAATCCTATGGTATTTGGCTCCTTCCTTCCCTACATTTGTGAGCATCATATAAATGAATCACAACTCCCCATGAAGTAACGATCTAGATCAACTCGTGAACTCGGACATCGCGAGTTCCTACAATTCTCACCTTTGACTTTTCCATTTCGTGAGTCAGCGAAATGTTGATCTCTCGCCACGTTTCCTGCCTTAATGGATGACCAATATTTCTTCACATCTTTGGAGTGTTGAATGACTTCTGGTATTATCCACATTGCAACTCCACTGGAACTAATGGTTGCTGGTCCTTAGCGCTCAGATCCAAGGGATGGGATATGTTACTCTCTTGTGCACTCGTTCCTCGTATCTGGAATCTAATCCAATGGTCCAGATTATTCACAACGCTCTATCTGATGGACAGTGTCACTCCTCCTCCTGAGCTTACGTTTCATCTTGACTTGGAAGAATTTCTAAGTGTCAAAGGCCTCAACCTTTTATCCTTCTGTGAGTCCTGATGAATTTGGGACTCATCTGTGTTTCTGAAAATGCTATCTCTCCTAAGCTTTGGAAATGAAGTTAACATCGATCCTGGCACACACTTGCACTCTGCGTGAAACTCTACACTATTCCTCCAGAGATTTGATTCCTTATGCAAACTCATGGATTCTGAGGAATCTTGCGCATGCTCCTTGCAACCTTCATGATAACCTCTGGCTATCTGGAAACTCCAACTCTATGCCCTGTGCTCGTCCTCCTGAGCTTGTAGACAACAATTTCTCATGGTCTCATCATTCTTGATGATATCATTGCTGCTTTCCTATTTTCCATCATTGCACACTCTGCCTGTAATCATGCCATCGTTGCTGTTGTTCTTGCTTGTAAGCATGCCATCGTCGCTGCTATTCTTGCCATCAATGAAAAGAACACTCTGCCTATAAACATGCCAACAAGAGTCTAGTTTTGTAAGAGTCATCTGGGACCCCACTCTAACACAGTGGTTAAAGATGAGGTCGTGTGAGGAAAGATAGAGGAGATAACCCCTCCAAACCTAGACCGAGCGTAGTGGGGATCATATATTGAGGGTCATTATTTGGATTTACGCTGATCTCATTTGACTACGAAGCCTCATGGACCTCAAATCCATTTGATATCCTTAGTTGTATTCCAAACTATTTTCCTTCGATACCCTTGAAATGCTTCAGACTTTGTTTTCCTGCTCATCACAATCAACCTAATTGTCGACTGTACCCTCTTGGTGACTGACTGCGAGTTGGAAACCTAGTTTCCTTTTTTTAGGGACTTACACGGGTCACTGTGGGGGTATACCATGGTACCTAGGGTAGACATCATATCACACTTTGTAGAGTATACCCGGAGGGTGTTTCCGTATTTGAGTTACACTTGCACCGATAAGTTTCTCTAGTGTCGATTGACATAAATCTTCTTCCTGCCAGTCGATTGTTTGGTTTATTTTTCGTTAGGAAATTTTTACTGTGTTCTTTGTGTTTCGTGATAGCTCAACCTTATATTGTTGGTTGATCATTTTACAAAGTGGAATATAAAAAACACCACCATTCATGTAGGCTTCAGGGCCTTCCACTAGTTACTTTGGAGCCACCTCCGCCACTGTTGAGGCACATGCTAGATCAAGAGGGTTCATTTGAAGCAACCGAGCCACATGAAACTATACCCAAGCTAGCTCCTGGAGAAGACTTTCCTACATCGGAGGAGTCCACCATTTCTGACCTTGAAGCTGAAGGCTTTAGGCCCAAAATCCCTCCTATCACTGACTTATTGATGCCGCTTCTTATTCATATAGTCCCTCCTAAGGTGACTTCACCTGAATTTTAGTTTGTTAGATGAGAGACGATGGAATCAACTAGTGCTACTTCTTCTGGGAGTCCTTATACTCCCATCTCAGCTGCTGTAGGAGGGGGTGTCGTGCCTCCTCCCCCACCTCCACCTATTAAGACTATGACTGTCCAAACACCCACTACTTCGGGCAGTAGTACAATCCATTCAATGAATCTGACCACTATTCCCTCTATCCATAACGTGTCTGGCGCTCCCTCTTTGTTTGGGATGCTGAGTTTCGACTCTATTTCTATCCTAACCTACTATACTCTACAAACTATTGGTTTGGGGGAAGGGAGCTCTAATTATACCTTACAAGGATCTATCGTGGGCACCATTGCCCCATTTAACGCTATCTCTTATGATGGGGGTCATATCCCTCGTCTATCCCCTTCGTTCGTAGGCACTTTCCAGCAACCGATCATGATTAACACCAACTCTAGTTTTTTCAATGGGAGGAGTCATGGACCTTAGTCCTATATGACTCTGGTAGGGTCTATTCCTTTTTCTTTGTTCGGTGCATTTGGAAATAATGCTTTCTCATCATTTTCTTTCTCGGTAGGGGGAAACCCTATTTTTGGTCAACCAAACCTTATGTAAGGTTTCATTCCTTCCAGGGGAGCAATGACGAGAGTTCAATCCTCACAAGGTCTTGGAAATCCCTAGCAGGGCTCGTTTCCTTCACAAGGGATGATGATCGGGAGAAACCCCTCCCACACTCAGTGGAACTCCAGGAAGGGTTCCATACCTATTCCAGGAGGGTCATTTGGGGTCATCCCCAACCAAGGTCCTTGGAATATTGTGTAGGGAGAAATCCCTACACAAGGCATGTCATCCAACTATGGGAATCAACCAACGATTAAGAATCAAATGAAAAATCCTTTTACTGGACAAGGCCACCATGGTTTCTACCAAAACCCTGCCCAACAACCAAAATTTTCTTGGCAACCTAGTGTCAGCCAAAATCTAGGCCCCTCTTTTCATTTGAATCCACCACAACCTAGACTACCTTTCCTAGCAAATCTACATTTTCCAGACTTGTCAAGATTGTTGAATGACCCGATCTTTCATGATCCTTGTTGGGCCCCCATGCTGACTAAGTTTCCCTCGGACATACCTAAGTTTGAAGGAAATCCTGGTGAGGATCTAGGTGATCATGTTATGAAATTTCATTTATGGTGCTCATCCAACTCGTTAAAGGATGATTTTGTTCAGTTTCATTTGTTTTGACACACTCTTATAGGGGGTGCCATGAAATGGTCTATTGAGCTCGATAGGTCGAAGTATGCTTACTTTAACGACCTGGCTATGGTTTTCTTAAACCATTTCTACTTACCGATAAGATACGACGTTGAAACCGAGTTGTTGGCCAAATTTGAGAAAACAAAATACATCCATATCTCAGATCAAATCCAAGAATGGTGTCGACAAAAGATCTTGATCAAAGTTAAGGTCCCTCTCACATTTTTTCTCGAGTGGTTCCTAAATTCCTTGGTTCCTTGTGTATCCAAATATGTCACAACGTCCAGGGATTTTTCCAAAGAAGAGGCTATCATGAGAGCCTAGCAACTTGTTGACGGGCGTAAGTGACACACCATCAACTGGTAGGTCAAATCCATATCGGGGTTGTCTAAATAACCCAAGCCATTCGGAATGAAATGACCTGACAAGTTTAATGGCTCCGTTGGCCAACTAAAGTCCTAAAAATAATAAAATAAATGAAACTAATCTATGAAGCTATGATACTAAATAAATAATTTATGAACGTCAAAAAAGAAATATGAATATGTGCATATGGTTATGAACAATGTATATACAACTTGCAATATTTACATGATATCTTGCAAAATAGATGTTTTTGAAAGTGTTTATAAAGTAGATAAAGAAAACACATACATTTTTATTTTTTCTTATTAATATTTAAAATATAAAACAATAACGAAAGAATACTAATCGACTATGATTGAAATGAGAACAAATAAACAATCAAAGCTAATTCAAACTGTTCATATTTCATTGATAAATAATCTAACTAAAGAACAAATAAACTAACCTGTAATTAATTAACTAACATGAATTTGTCCTCCTGTGCAATTCAAGCTCCTGGTTGTACTGTTTATGATGGAAACATGTAACATAACAATACTAACACTCCCAGAACAAACTCAAAGGTGTTTTGGAGCAATAATATAAAAGAAGACTGATAAAGAGACAGATCTGGTGATCTTATAACGATGAATACTTATAATAAAGGAAACTTAATACAAAGCATTCATGTAGTACATCATTCAATATCCATCATAAATCAACGATATTTTAATGAAATATTGATCAAAGATATAATACAGAACAACAAATTACATACATAATTAAAGTGCTGAATACTATGAAATATCACATGATAATCAGACCAAAGCTCTATAAACGTAATAACATTTCATAAGATAAATGCAAAACATAATGGGTAAGCACCACGCTAGTCTAAAACCAAGTAGTGAACAAATTCTCCATATCTGTCTTGAAAGTCATATGTCCATAATGTGCTCCAATCAAAGATGTCCCCACTACTAAGAGTGACCAGTATTTAAACTAGTTCAGGATTCACACACTCTTATCATAAAAGATAGAATTGAATCCCCAAAAACTAGATAATATTACAAAAATAGTGAAACTAGAAACCACTCATGCATGAGTGGGTTTGTCAAAAAATAACCAAAGTTTTATAAACATAAAAGAGAGAAAACTACTGAATAGTAGAGTGTATGATTGAAGGTGTTTGCTCCATGCAATCAACATCATAATCATCAATCTACTGTAGATAGAAAAACCGTTTGATATTCATATAACAATACTAATTATTATTCGAAAGAGACTGGCTACATAATCATAGATTCTGTAGCTAGTCTTATTTTTAGCAAAAGAAATCAAATTAAATATCCCTATTTTGATTTTTCATAACAGAATGGAATAAAATCAAGCAAAATCGTTTTTACCATTAGAAATTAGCAAAATAAGATTCCGATAGTTCCGAATTTATGATGGCTTTGAAACTGGTTGTATTTTTTATTATAATATTCCTGGACCTCTTGAGTCTTTTATTTTCCCTCTCTGTGTGTTCCTTCAAGTCATGGTTCTCTTGTTCCAATAGAGCATTCCGAGCAGCCAAGCATTTTACTTGAGCTCGTAAGAGAGAAATATCTCTATAATAATGCTTTACCCAATCTAAGCAACTGTCACAATGCACTGGGGCAATGGCAGACCGACATGGAATACAGTCGACGATGGGTACTTCATTTTTCCCTGTGGCTTGTTCCAGGTCATGAATAATACCTGCAAAAACTTCTTTTCCTTTGAGACACGGGGGTAATCTAGTCACGAAGTGATACTATTCAACCTGGGTAGTATTTTCTTCCATGAGACATAGGTTGTCCAGATTTTCCTAAGCCAAGAAATCATTTATCTCTTGATCTGAACATTGATCATCGATCTCGATTGTAGGGATCGAGCTCAGATGATCACTTTTTCGATTTCTTAAGTTCCTAGAAATCAATCGACCGACCTTCTTATTTCTAAAATTTAAATCTGAGCTCTGTTGTTTCTTTCCCTTACAAAATTTATTTACAACAGGTTTATCATTATTGCTCAGATTAGATTCATTCATAGACACATAGGAAAATTTCCCTTTTAATTCATCAATTACGTGTTCGAAAGATCTTTTGGGTGAAAACCTACAGGGTAATTTCTTATCCATAGGGGTTTCATAAAAAATAGAAGATGGTTCATTAAATTCAGAACTATCAGGTGAATTGAAAACCTGGCTTTCGGCCACTGGTCTGTCCAAACTAGGGTTTTCAATTAAAGCTGGGTTGGCTGCATTGTCGACCTGGGTTAATCCCTTTCATTGTAGGAAAATCTCCCAATCATCACCGATTTGCGACAGGTGATAAACCAAAAGAATTTTAATGAGTCCGTGATGATAAAGACTTGAAAGAGAGTTCATGCTCTGTCGTTCATATCATTTAGACATTTTATAGAGACTCATTAATAGGTAGAACGACATATTCAATTCAAACCCTATGAAAATCATAAGCAACCGAATGTGGTAGAGAAAAACCAACCCATACCGACCTTCACATGTGATAAAGTGTTTCAAAATTAAAATGAGATTGTGCCATCTAGGTTTCAAAAAAACAGTGGGAATACCTTTTGGACAACAAGTGGATTTGCGGGAAAACATGAATAAAATCCATGGAACATCCTCCATTTTTGCATTCTTAAACCACTTTTTTCCTTTTGATGGAAGTCATGTCGCCCTGCTTATGAAATCCTCTATTATTTCCAACTGTACATCCCTGACCTTGGCCTTAAAACCATCAAAAGTCCGTGCAAAGCCTTGTGAAACCGAGAGGTTGTAGCCTTTGAATTTATCGAGGAAGACATCCCAACCGCGAGCCTTCAAGTCTTTTATGGCGTCATCATGGGAAAAAAGAGTTTGGAAACCGTTCGGCTCGATACGAACCACATGTTCCATTGCCATGGTGAAAAGGATACAATGGATATCACAGGAGGTAGGTTTTGGATTCCAAAAGATGAGGAACAGAGAGAGGTTTGTGCGAAATGTAAAGGCACAAACTGTAAAGTTTGGGGACTGTCATAACTTGGAAAGAAGAGTTGGGAAAACAAAATACCAGAGGGCTTGTAAAACTATGAGCCATTACCCATGATGAATGCCAAACCCTCCAACAGTACATAATACCAATTCGCATAATGAATGATCTCATTAATGCTCAGGACAACAAGGTGGATTGAAATCGTGGGTACAACATGCTTGCACCAAGCGACATGAGTGTTGATATGACTGTTGATCTCATGAGAACTATATCAAATGTTAAGACAACATTTTTGTGCATTCAAACATTTCACAAATTAAACCAACAATCAACTATAGAACAAATGAAGTCACAATACCCACTATACACAAAGATTTCGATAGTGGATCAATTAATAAGTTCATAAGACTCGCGATTTAACCATATATGGGTGCCTTTAAAGCGACATTTCTAAGGTAGAAGATATGAAACCAAAACCAATTTTTTTTATTTAAATCCATGCTTACAGTCATGAATTTAAAACAAAACAAATGAAAATGCAAATGAAAAACTCAATAAGATAAGTTTAACCCAATCATCGCCTCGAAACTTAGAAACGTAAAAATTTACAAATGGAAGGTGATGGCAGCTACAAAAAGATATAATCTCTTTGTGGGGACTTTCATTATGATAAGAATAAAAAAAATATTGGTGGCTGCCAACAATGGTGACATATTGGGCGAAGCAGTTATCTCTACATCACCATAAAATTCATTTCAGGGGGTCATATGAAATAAATTTTTAGAAACAGTTAACAACAGGTCAAGAATTCCGATCATAACTAAGAAATAATGTAGTTTAGAATCGGATGTATTTCTGTCTAAAACAAATGTAATCCGACATCTAAATTAGATTACGAGTGTAGTGATGTTTATGTAGTTGACTTCGATATTGTTGACAGGGCCACTGCTACCAACATGCATCTATAGCCTTAGCAGGGATGTCATTTGACCCACTCTAGTACCTCTATCCTATCCAAGCATTGTCCACTCATGATAAAGAACATTTTCACACTTGATCAATTAAAATACATACCAGAGGATCTTCTTAAACCCGACATTGCTTCATTACCAGCAGGCCTGTTCAATACCCTGACGAAGTTGCCTTGGTATTATGAGTGCATTTACCCACGGTCAACATAACTGTTCAGTGTCTCGGCGGGTTTACAAACACTTCCAACACATTACAATGCTTTCAACCCTCTAGAATTTGTTTATAATTTCTATAACTTCATAATATTCAAGAGGGCGGGGTGATACTAAAAATATGACAGTTTGGAATGAAGATTTTGATCATTTACAAATTATTCTCCTATTTTGATGACCTTCATCACGATTTGGACATTTAGATTTTTGTTAGGAAACCATCTCGAGGACAGGAAGGTACAGTTGAGTTGCTTTCCTTAAAACAAGGACAATGTTAGAAGTTTATTAAGGATAATCGTGTCTTCTTGTAATTTAAATGAGAAACCAAAAACACTGATTTGCACAGAAACTTACTTATGCTGATATGAGTTTTAGCATTTTACTTCTCAAGTGCTTGGAAAGTTATCAATTGCTGCTATAAAACAAGAGTTCTGATTCCCTTTAACAATTTAAAAGGTGATTCAGATATAATGATTCAGAAAACAGTCGAAATCAAACAAAATGAAACGAACCAAAATCAAAACAGAAAAGAAAACATCGAAAATATTTACAAAAAGGTGGAGTAGAAATCATCAGGTGAAATACCTCTTGAGAGCCTGGCCATTCACTGGGAAAGTGTCTGGCTGTCCCTCCAAATTATGCCGATAGAAAGAGCTGTGACTCAATTTTTTAGAAATTACAAATGGTCCCAGCCACAGATTTTGGAACTTGGTATGTCCCCCCTTACCCTCATGAGCCTTGTCCCATTTAAGAACCAGATCCCCAACATCAAAATTCTTATCTGAAGATGAATTTGAATCAAACCAGATTTTTACAATTTGTTGGTGTTGATCCAATTTCTGCTTTTCTTGTGTTCTCACCTCCATTTTTAATAAGACATTTATTCGATTTTCTAGAGGGAACTCCTCTTCTTGAAATTTTCGTGACAATTGTAGAGAAGGAAGTAAGACATGAGGGGGGAGAATGGCTTATCTTTCGTAGATGAGGAAGAAAGGGGAATTACCAACAGAGGATTTTGGGGTTACCCGATCATCCCAGAGTGCATTATACAGTGCATTGTACCAGTTCTTGTGATTTTCTAAAACTGTCCTGTTAATAATCTTGATTAATTTTTTATCCATTGATTCTGCTAAGCCATTTCCTTGAAGGTAGTAGCTTGTAGAATACTTCAGTTTAATCCATTTTTCCATAGAAAAAACATTCATATCAAGGGACGAAAAGTAAGAGGCGTTATAAAAAACCAGACATTCAGGGATGCCAAATCTAGTGATGATATGAGAGTTCATAAAAAATACTACCGAATTTTTGTTTACCACTTTTAAAGGTACAAATTCAGACCATATTGTAAAATAGTTTGTTGCTGTAAGGATATACTTGTGTTGTTGCGAAGAAGAGGGATTAATTGGTCCTATGATGTATAGGCCCCATTACTGAAACGATGTATCTACAGTAATAGGATGTAAAGGGAATGCTGCCTTTCTCACCCATCCTGCAACCTTTTGGCAGATTAGGCATTTATGAGACAACCTATGGGCATATTTAAACAAGGTAGGCCTAATATAGCACTTTTTATGACTCTTCCTTTTCTAAACAACGCACAAAAACATCATCAAATTTATTTCGAAATAATACATCATTTATTAATTGGAAAGATGCAGATTTAAGCCTAAGTGCTCTTCTATTTTTAGGATCAAGATTGTGGGGGGCAGATCCATGCGTTAAATAAAATTTAATGTTCTCATACCAAGAATTAGCAGTAGCTTGTGCACAACTGATATGTTTTTCGTTATGTTGATTCACAGTTGAGGTGTTTATTTGACTTTCTTGTTCTTCAACTGAATCAACCACTAGTTTACATAGGCCTTGACCTATAACAATTTGTGCGAGAGTTATTTCAAGGTCACATTCTTGTAGCGAAGTCATCAAATTTGCCCTTTTCTCACCCATCTCTTTTTGTACTAACATGTTTCTCACAGTAGGGTAAGGAACAATAACCTTGGTTCTGGATTTCAATAGGTAAGACCGGAAGTGTTTCATTGCTTTGAAAACAACATATGTTTGTTGATCTACTGTTGGGTAATTAAGCTCTACTCCTTTAAAAGATGAACTCATGAAGGTGATGGGTATCTCATTGCTTTCAACTTTTGTTTGTGTAAGCACAACAACATAAGACTCCTCAGATACAAAAGTGTAAATAGTGAAATCTTGAGAAAAGTCGGGGCTCATCAAGGAAGGGGATTCTATTATTTATTTTCTAATTGAGTCGAAATCCTGACTTTCTTGTGGTCCCCAACGATAAAAAAAATATTTTTTAATTAAATTTTGTAACAGTTTAACCATTTCTGAAAAACTTGGGACAAACCTTCTAACGAAATTTATCTTGCCGAAAAAGGATTGCATGGCATTTTTGGAAGAAGGAGGGGGAATCTTAGCAATAGCTTGGGTTCTTTTAGGGTCAATAATCATTCCATCCTTAGACACTATAAACCCAAGCAATTTTCCTTGCTTTACTGCAAAGACCAATTTCTTAGGGCTGAGAGATATGCCGAACTTGCGACATCGTTCCAGGACAGACCTAAGGTGAGATAGGTGATCTTTCTTGTTTTTAGAGAAGACGGTGACATCATCAAGATAGACCATGACTCATTGGTTAATAAGGCCAAAAAAAACAATATCCATTTCTCTCTGGAAAGTGGCACCAACGTTTATCAGTCCGAAAGGGATTTTCCTGTATGCATAAGTGCCCCATGGGGTACGAAAGGTGGTTTTAAGCTGGTCCGAAGGAGACATAAGGACCTGGTTGTATCCCAAAAAACCATCTAGCAGAGATAGTCTTTCAGAGCCACAAACATGTTGTAGAATTTGTTCCATTGGAGGAACATGGTAGTTGTCTTTGTTAGACGCTCGGTTTAAGTTCTGAAAATCGACACAGAGTCAAATTTCACCACTTTTCTTCCTTACAAGGACTAAATTAGACACCCATTGCATGTGCCTAACCGGGAAAATTATCTTTGTAGTTAGTAATTTGTTTAGTTCCTTTTTAACAGTGGGTTCCAATTTAGGGTGCATCTTCCTCAATTTTTGTTGAAAAGGCTGAGTCTGGGGTTTCATAGGGATTACATGTTGCATGATGTTGGAGTCAAATGTTTTCAATTCATCATACGTCCAAGTAAAAACGTCTTTAAATTATTTAAATAACTTTATAAAAGCGGATATTTCTTTCTCGGAACATCCCTTTCCTAGATTAATATTTTGAGGATTATCGCTTGTTCCTAAATTAACCGTTTCATAGATCAAAGATGAACTGTTAGTTTTACAATTGACTGCCCCTCTAAATTTATCATGCAAGTCATAAGATTTCTTTAGTCTCACAATGGATATGGGGATAGATTTTACCATCTCGAATGTCGATTCAGGAGATCGAGGATCAGATATTACTGTGAAGTTTCAGAGGTTCTCGTCATGAGTGTCTTCATCAATGATTGCACCTTTGAAGGTGTCTTCCATATGCAGAAAGTTGATGATGTGCTGGTCATCATTGATTGCTGTCCAATTTGTGATGTTATTCGGAATCGACGGCCTGAACAACAATTCAATTGAAAATGCATTAGGGGAAATACCTTCAGTGGGCAATAGTTTAGAAGTAACATTGTCCAAGAAATCAGCTTCTGAATTACTCAATCTAGGAATGGAATTTATGTTAAATGATGAAAATTTATGCATCAAACTCCATACCTCGGTTTGGTAGCTTTTCAGATGTGGTGATAAGCAATGTATAGTGTTTATTACCTTCTTAACCACGATTTATGAATCATCGAATACTATCAAATTTTTCACGTCCATATCCAATGCTTTCCTAAGTCCCTCTAGTAGTGCTTCGTACTTGGCCTTGTTGTTAGTACATTCAAACTCTAACCTGTAAGCAATAAAAATATTATTACTTGTAGGATCGATGAGTACACAAACAACACCTTCTCCTTCTTTGGATTTGGATCCGTCAAAGTATAAGGACCAGATCTGTGCGTCGTTAGCAGTACTTGGCATACTTGGCAAAGATGGTGTCTAAGTATAGGTTGCAACTTCATATTGCTGCTCAGGATCAGCGATAGAAGAAATTTCGTTCATGAAATTACCAAAGAAGGTATTCATTCCCTGTGTTTCAAATGAATTTGTATATGTAACAAAAGACTCATTTGTATCATTAAGATCCATTATAGTATGATTAAGATAATGTTCTCTGTTTATCTTGATTTGGTTGGGTTGTCCATTTTCAGGAAGCCACAAGTGAGACCAATCTGTGGCAAAGTAACTGTGCAGTTGTTCTGACCAATCTCTGCTAAAACCCAGACCATAAACTTTAGGGATATCAACAACGATAATATCAATTATCTGATGAACTTTAGGATTGGATGATAGTCTAATCAACACATTCTTAAGCTCACCTATTACTTTAACGTTCTTTCGATCTAGCTGAATGATTTTGAGATCAGAAGGTTTAACTTCTGCATTAATTTTTTGGCATACAGATAGAGGCATCACGTTTGATGATGCACCAGAATCGACCATACAATTATGTACATTCCTATTAAAAATTTCAAAGGTTAACAAAAAAGGCGACACATCTTTCCTGGTGTTAACAACAAAATTCTGTCGATTTTTTGCTGCTATCCCTAAAACAGTTTTATTTACATTTTCTACGGTCTTTTCTTCTAAGTCCCTTTTGTCTGGAGGTTTAGATGTCTTTTTAGTTAGGACATTTTTAGTTGTGTTTGAATCAATTTCTACTGATTTTTTGTTGCTAGAATCGTTCTTTTTACTGTTTTTAGAAATGCTTTGAAGCATTTTCTGCAAAATAAGGGGAAATTTCAGTAGTTCAAAAACAAAAATATTAGCCTTCAATTTTTTCAGATCTTCAATTAAATCATATTCTAAAACCGGGGCTGCTAGGCTTTGTTTAATTTCATCTTGCTTTGACTGTTTCAGAAACACATTTTTACTTACTTCAGGAGGAGGTTTGTTTTTCATTTTGCTTCTTGTGTTGTAGGGGTGGACAATTTTGAAATTCGTTTGGAAGATACTATCTGACAAGTGACCGAAAACAGGGGGGGATGAGTCCTCCTCTTCTGGTACCTCTTCCTCAACTGCATCGTCAGAATTTTCAGGAGGAACAAAAGAAGAATTATGATGTGCTTCTAAGATGGTTTGCGAAGCACACTGTAAACTTTCACAATTTAGACCTTCTGTGGTCGGGTTTGGCCAGTTAGGAGGGAAAGGTTTTCTAAAAGGAGGTTTGAAACTTCCTTTTCTTGTGGATGCCTCCTCGGCTGATATTTTCAAGTCAACAACATGATTAAACAATTTTTAGAAATCTTTCACAAGCTCTCTAAGTCTAACGTTTCTTGCTGATTTTTATTTGGAGGAGGCCTAGTGAGAATTTCTATTTACCTCTTAGAGAACGACGTTGTTTCAACTTCACTATTAAGATTATATTTTAAACTCAATAAATCCTTCTCAATTTGAATTGCCTCCTCAAAGGCTTCTAACAACATGTTCTTTTTAGACCTTTTGACCCATATGGATATGTTATTGTGTAAGGATTTAGCATAATATGAAACAATTAAACTTTCTACGGGAATCAAATCTGCATGGATTTTGTTCTTTGAAGTAAAAAATATTTAGTTAAAGTTTTTCACTTTTTCTTTAAGGTTCATTTTTAATCTTGAGAGTTCCATAACCAAGACTTCCGGAGATTTATTATCTCCAATTTTTTCGAGAAAACAAGTTTCAAACTTGTCCCAAGAGACGATGGTATGGGGCTATTGAGAAAAATACCATGTGGAGGCATTTCCCTCAAAAGTATAAGGGAATAATTTGCATACTACATCCTCATGTTCAACGTTCCAGAGTCTAATGGCCAACATAAATTTCTTGATGTGATCCTCAACGGATTTATTTGAATATGGATCAAATTTGGGTAGCCATTTCTCCGTATGTTTAGGTAATGGGTGTTGAGGTCTGGGTACAACCACGACATCTTGATCAAGCTAAGGTCTGGCAGGGTTATTTTGGTTTGCATGAGAGTTGGTGGTGTCGAAGGCTAAGATATTTCTGATGAAAAACTGCCTTCATCTGAAGACTCTCCTCCTGAAGAGGATGGAGATGAACCAGGTGGGGAAGGTGGAATACCAGATCCTCTGGCTCCAAGGAGAGGTGTTTCCATAGGATTGGTAGTATTACTACCTAAAGGGTTTTCAGGTAGACCAGTGCCTTGAATATGTTCTTGGATATCCATGAAATCAAGGGGTTGATTAAGCGGCCTGCCAGGTTGTCTGACACGGGCTAAGGAACTATGCTTTCTTATAAGTGATTGACGAACAATTTATTGGATGTTGACCCCTTGAGGAACTGGTGTCACTGGTTCAACAGGAATATCAGGGTTATCGTTTGAGGTAGTTGTTGTTTCAAGTGTAACGTTATTGTCTGAGCGACTATGCGTTATGACATGAGTGCGAGTGTGTCGGGGAGGAGTCTTGTGACCTCCACGTTCCATCAATTAATTTCAGGTCCTCCTTCTAGCGCCATTTATTGATGGGAGTAAGTGACACACCGTCAACGTGAAGGTCAAATCCGGACCGAGGTTGTCTAAATAACCCAAGCTGTTTGGAATGAAATGACCTGACGGGTTTAATGGCTCCGTTGGCCAACTAAATTCCTAAAAACAATAAAAGAAATGAAACTAATCTATGAAGCTATGATACTAAAGAAATAATTTATGAACGTCAAAAAAGAAATATGAATATATGCATATGGTTATGAACAATGTATATACAACTCACAATATTTACAGGATATCTTGCGAAATAGATGTTTTTGAAAGTGTTTATAAAGTAGATAAAGAAGGCACATACATTTTCTTTTTTCTTATTAATATTTAAAATCTAAAACAAACACTAAAGAATACTAATCGAATATGATTGAACTGAGAAAAGATAAACAGTGAAAGCTAATTCAAACTGTTCCTATTCCATTGATAAATAATCTAACTAAAGAACAAATAAACTAACTTGTAATTAATTAACTAAAATGAATTTGTCCTCCTATGCAATTCAAGCTCCTGGTTGTACTGTTTATGATGGAAACGTGTAACATAACGATACTAACACTCCCAGAACAAACTCAAATGTGTTTTGGAGGAGGAATATAAAAACAAACTAATAAACAGATAGATCTGGTGATCTTATAATGATGAATAATTATAATAAAAGAAACTTAATACAAAACATTTATGTAATACATCATTCAATATCGAGCATAAATCAATGATATTTTAATGAAATATTGATCATAGATGTAATATAGAACAACAAATTACAGACATAATTAAAGTGCTAAATAATATGAAATATTACATGATAAATAATTAGACTAAAGCTGTACTGCCTAATAACATTAGGCAGTGTTGGGCTGTATAAGCTTAATAACATTAAGCATTGTTGGTGTTGCCCGCACTATATCTCTCTTCTGTTTCACATCTGTTTTGTCATATGTCAAATTGACTAAATGTTAAACAAAATTAACAAATGTCTAAATATAAAATTGAGTTGCATAAAGTAAGGATGAACCTGTATAATCTAAATGAAAAGACATAATCCAGTGAAGTATCTTTGGTTAAACCAAGCTACCAAAATATGACCACAACAATGTCACACACTTCCACGATGTGACACCAATTTGGGCATAACAATGGAGAGCATGAGACAAGCGATCTAATTTTCCGAGTGGAGATCACTATGAATCAAAGATCATCAGTGCACTAAGAATATCTACGGACCACGTTGATGCAACAACTTTCCCACTTTAACCATGATCTCATAATTTCGACAGGTTCATGCACATGTGGTAATCGCAACCTATTTCTCGGGCAACCTGTCATCTCTGACTTCCATCAGTCATCGACAGCGATACCGGCCTAAAAAACAGCTATCTTACAG
>ML778042.1:191386-215666 GCA_009831015.1 Picea engelmannii
TTCTGGGCAACATGACAACATGAGCCGTGTTGGAATTTGATCTTGTTTTCAATCATTTAATTTCTTTTTAGATAGTTTTATTCTTCAATATTTTAACTTTTTCATTACTCTGTCAAATTGAAAATCATAGAGGAAACTTACACTTTATTGGCTCTAAAGGAAGTGGGGAAAACAATGAAGAGCTAGTGTTTGAAGGATTGCATGCTTCTAACCCTGCTACAACTAGGTTTTCTCCTCGCAAAGCGGCACATACAACAACACAAACCGTGCGCTTGACCATGCAACATGGATCCAGAGGGGGGTGTAAACCCCCTCATATCGAAAGGTAGCAGCAAATGAGAAAGAAGGAATCGAAGCGACAACAAGCTCAGATCCAGATCCAGACCCTAGACAGATTCCTAAAGAGGGTAAAAGACAGGGATGCAAATCAGTGCAACAGCTGATTAAAGAGGCAGGGAACTTTATAATTAACTCGGGGCAGATCCAATGTCTCACCAAGGGATTCTTCTCTCCCCCACCCAACTCCTCATGATGAAGATCATCACATGGAATATAAGAGGTCTAAATGGAAGATCCAAACAAAGGATTCTTCATAACAACATTATGGAAAAGATACATATATTATTTTGCCACAACAAAAAAAATGTGAAGGAGAAGTTGCAGAAGAAGTGTTCAAGAGATGTTGGAGGAACTTCAATTTCATCTACAGTGAATCAAAAGGTGTAGTAGAGGGACTAACAATTCTCTAGAACTATGCCTCAGTTTTTGTTGATCAACCCTTCTCTATCGCTGACACACTATCAGCACACTATCGAGCCATGGGGTCCAGCAAGGAGCGTGTGCTCACAAATTCATATGGACAAAAAAATAATCAGGAGAAAGACCTATTCATGAACAATATCTCCTATTTAGGGGGATTGATACCTGACAAAAGCGATGGATTCTTGGAGGATATTTTAATATCATTCTCACTCTAGAAGAAAAAAAAGGAGGCTCGAGGCGATTGGAACAGGATAGTGGTAAGTTCCAGGACCTCATTGATCATCTCAATTTTATTGACATTGAATCCAAGAATGGCTCTTTCACTTGGTCCAATAAGCGTTCTGGATCCCAACAAATTGGCTGCAGACTTGATTGTTTTCTCATATATGGAACCATGATGCTAAAGGGACCCTCGATTGAAGGAAACATCCTCCCAAAATTAGGTTCAGATAATTGGCCAGTATAGTTGTGGATTGATTTGATACCTACACCCAAATTTAAACCATTTCGATTCAAAAACATTTGGTTAACCCATCCCAATTTCCTAGAGCTCTCCCGATCCTGGTGGGAAAATGAAGAAATATCACATAGTTCAAGAATGTATAGAATCTAACAAAGACTAAAAAAATCCATGCAACAAATCCAATACTGGAATAATAATGTCTTCGAAAATATCTTTGAGGCACAGATGGATTTGGAGCATCGCCTAGAATAAATTCAACATGAATCAATTTTGTTGGGGCACTCTGATGCTTTGAGAAAGGAGGAGGATCTGCTTAAACAACAAATCTAGGAAAGACACAAGCAGGAGGAAATCCTTTGAAAGTAGAAATCTAGAGTGTAATGGATCAAGGAAGGAGAAAGAAACAAAAAATTCTTTCATCGCTCCATGGTACACAAACGATACACAAACCACATCACAAAGCTTGAAGATGCACAATGCAACAAAATTCTAGACCATGGGGGATTAGAAATAGAGCTGGTAAACTAATATACAGAGCTTCTATCTGAACCTCCCATTGATCGAACGCCAACCATAAATAGAGTAACCCAACACATTCCAACCCTTATTACACATGAGAAAAATTAGGAACTAATGAGACCAATCAATCAGGAAGAGGTGGATCTGGAAGTCAAAGAAATTCCCTTGGGAAAGGCCCCATTACCAGTTGGATTCACTACATACTTCTTACACTTTTGTTAGCTGATGATAAGAGAAGAGGTATGGAAACTAGTGGAGAAATCCAGAACTTCGAGACAATTGATTTTGACCCTCAATGCTAATTTTCTCACTCTAATCCCAAAGGAAGAATGAATTACCAACCCGAAGAAATTCAAGCCCATTGCAATTTGCAATGTCATCGACAATATCATCACCAAATTCATCGCTCTTCCACTTAAACCCATCCTTCCTTTCATCATCTCCAAGGAGCAATTAGGTTTCATTGAAGGGTGTGAAATCATGGATAGTGTTATATTGGTCCACGAAGTGATCCACTTGCTCAAGTCCACTCACACCCCAGGTATGCTTATCAAGATTGATCTATCCAAAGATTTTGATCGACTCATTTGGAATTATATGCACTCTCTTATTTCATCTTTTGGGATTAGCAGGGATTGGATCCTTTGGATAATGAAACTCACATCCTCTACTTTCTTCTCTATCTTGGTTAATGGAGTTCCCTCCCAACCTTTTCCTCCCTCCCGTGGCATTCATTAAGGGGACCCTCTTCCCCCATTTCTTTTTGTCATCATGGAAGACGGTTTGGGACGTTATATACAAAATTCTATAACAAAAGGTTTCCTCTAAGGTCTTCCTTTACACGACATGCAACACACTTCCTCTCATAGCCAATTTTTGGACGATACTATGTTAATGAAAAATCCTACCACACAAGAAGCCAACAATCTCAAATCCATCCTGTCAGACTTTAGTGAAGCCTCTAGAACAAATTTTAACTTGTAAAAATCCCATCTCTTCTTTTTCAACACCCCCCCTACAGTTCAATGTCACATATCTCACCTTCTGGGCATTCCAAGGAGCTCCCTTCCATCCAAATACCCAATCATTCCCTTATCTGATTTGTTTTCACAAAACATATCATGGGACACCCTAATCCATTCCTTTTACAAGCTCTTAAGAACCTAGACCTTCATGTCCCTCAATATTTCCACCAGACTAGTTCTCATCAAATCAGTCCTTCAAGCTATCCTTGCTTATCTCTTCTCAGCTCTGGAAACCCCCCTAAATTGTTATTAAAACAATATGAAATCTACATAGGAATTTCCTTTGGCATGGTCATGATCCAAGAAAAAAATGGGCCTTTGTCAGTTGGGAAAAAAATTGCAAGCCAAACTCCATGGGGGGACTTGGCCTCAGGGACCCTGGATGACTAGACATCATCATGGGAGAAAACAATTGGTCGCGTTGGCTCAAATATTGAACTGAGCTATGGGATAAACTATGGAATAAAAAATATGCCCCACATATCCCAAAGGAACAACTTATTCATACTAACAAACAAATCCAAGGATCTAATATTTGGAATGCATCCTAGAGGAATCGACCTCTCATACAGATTCATACATTCTGGGAAATACGAAATGATTAGAATGCTCTGTTTTGGATGGACTCGTCAAAATAATTACCTCTAATACAATCATTGGATAGTTTTTTCCCCATCCAAAACCATATAAAACAATTGGAGCACCTCAAAATTGTTGACCTTTGGTTAAATGTCTCACATCATCCCCCCTAGTGGAGCTGGAAAACGATTCCTCATGACCTCAATACTCCTACATATTGTGAATTCAAGCCATGGCATACGATTTCATACCAAAGCAAAATTTATATCAGGGAGGGAATGGATATTCTTTGTTGGGGTCATTCCCCCACAAGTATGTTCACAATAAAAGAGGCCTAATTCCTTCAGGAGAAATTTCATAACTAACTGAAAGAGCATATCTAACACATCATATGGCGATCTAAGTTATGGCTGAAAGTCTCCACTTTCCTATGGCTCATGGTACAAAATCAAATACTTACTTGGGACAACCTCAGATAACGAGCCTTCATTGGTCCATTGATTTGTCACCTCTGGCAGCAACAGGAAGAATCAATGGAGCACATCTTCAACCAATTCTCCAGCTACGTCAAGATCTGAGATCAGGCCTATCAGATTATGAGAAAAACCAATAGAGAAATGGACAACATTATAAAAACCATCAAGGATTGGGGAACATAGTGTTAACAACAATTTTTGTCTTGGGCACAAGAATACCCAGGTCTGCAGGTTGCATGAGGAGCGCCCAAGCACAACACGAAAAAATATCATTTCAGGCTACACGTCAAGCGAGCGGGCCAAGTTTTGTTGTTGGCGGATGAGATCCATCTATAGAGAAGAATAGACGGTCATCGGGATTTCGGGGCTACCAAGTTGCCCGAGATATAGCACAAGAGATAGCACCTATATTTCAAGATAAATTATGGGCCGTCCGATCCAGTTGGGGCAGGTGGAGGCCAATTGGCATTATGGGGATCAACATTTCGGGAGATAGGGGATCTCCCATCCACTGCAACTGAAATTGCCGAAATGAGAAATGCCAAAGGCACCTTTGAAGATGATCCCACGGTCCTAGCGCCAGGTCACGTCAAGCAAGCTTGGGAGTGGAGGTAGCCCCCCTTTTAATGACAAAGCCATATCGGTCGTTCATCTGAATGGCACGCGGTGCACATCCGTGCTTTCACAGTTTGGTCAATCAGGAATTTGAGGAAGAAGCGCATCATGAACCCTAGTACAAGAAATCCCGAAAGGATCGGGACCATTCATCAGAAGGACACGCGGTGCAAGATTTGAGTCACGGGTGGGGCCTTTCAGGATTTTCATAGTGAAACCGTCGACGTCATCTCAGTCATCCGATCCAAAGGACGCGTGGCACAACATCTTGTCACATCGGCATTTCGGTATTCAAGAGTTCAAAATGTGCGGGGTTTCTCATCAATTCACATCTCGAAACCCCGAACCCCGAAACGTCGAAAGCACCCAGAGGATAAAGCGCAGGGTCACAGCCCATGGTCACCTGGGGAAATAGAAAAATCTATGCAAAGGGGGCCAAAGGTGCCGATTTGAGCTTCAGAAGGGGGGCACCGTGTTCTCCAGGTGCCGGTTTGACTTGATCTCGATCCTGATACCTACTTGGAATGAATGAACAAGAGAGGGGCTGGTTGAAACCTCGCCTCACTCATTAATTAGAATGTATGGAGGTCCCGGTAGGAAGTCTGTTCGCGGTAGTCCTCTGTACTGGATTTTTCCACAGAAGCCATGCCAAGTCCTCGACTCACCAGGGAAGTCTGCGCATGCTAAGTCAACATTTAAGGGTTCGGCTACCCCTTAGCATGAGCCATGCAGAGTTAAGATGGCGTATGACAGAGGAGTACAGGCCAGATTTGATTGAAGAGATGCTCCATCCTGAAAGTCTAAGACGCCTCTATTGGGAAAATGTTTGGGAGTATATGTACCTAGTTTTGAGAATTTTTCAGGCATCGATGGTTGAGCAAGGCTCCCGATTGTAAAATATTTAACGAAGCACTGGTTATTCTGGTTATGTATTAACGTATAAGACTTCTTGCCTTATGAATGTCAACTTCTTTCCATGTCTTTGTTCATATTGTATTAGAATAGCTCGGAATTGGAGGATCCAGTCGAGTTGTAGCTGTTATAGGATGATGTAGGTTGGATCACTGCAACAACTGCGTTGTCTCTAATCGGTCTTGTGATTTTCTCAAGGATGAATGACTTGAATTGGAGGATCCAGTCAAGTTACCCCTTCAGTTCCCCGAAACTCTGAACCAAGAAGAGCTTGCATTCAGAGTTTTTCTTCTGCAAACTGTCGAAAGGCCTGTTGCCCGAGGTAGTTTTGTTCTCTCCTCTCACAAAGTCTTCCACCTTCTCATATTACATCAACCCACTGACTAAAGTTAGATCAAGACCTCCTTTGTTCTTTACATATCATACCTGGTCCCTGAGCTAGAGTGATTCTGTCCTGGGTCTCTAACCATTTGATCATCCATTAAACTTATCATGACATAAAATTGATGGGCGTTGGGCTCTGCTCCTGTCGCAATCCAGGAGTGACTTCTGACGCTAACATTTTTGGCGGCGCTGCCAGGGACGAAGTTGAAAATTTTCCCCGGGATTGAATGACATTTAGCCTCTGATTCTGAAGGTGCATCAGGTATCAGAGCCTTTGAAGATTGCTACTGTGCACCTAGAGACTCCATTGTGACGACTCCACTGTGATGAACCTACTATGTTAATTGTGGCTTTTAGAGGCAGACACACGCGGTCCCATCCACAACTGCCTCTAGCTACACCTGAAACTGATCTGGAGGTGGTTCTTAGAAAAGGAAAGGCCTCTGAAGGAGAAGCTTCTACCACCTAACTAGGTAATTTGCCATCTCCTTCTGTAGGAACTCCATTTTCTCCTCCTCAGTTTTTTAACAAACCTTTTTCTGAGGTTTCCCATTTCTTGAATTTTGGGAGTGTTCCTGCTGAGTTTCCCCCTCCTGATCTGGGATTGGAGGGAGAAATCCTTGTTACTCCCCTCTCCCCTGAAGCTGTACTTTGGCGTGGACCCTGGACCACAAAAGATTGGCCCACTCCTATCTTTACCACTCCTCCTCTTGTTACTGTTGCCACTTCTTCACAAAGAGAAGCATCTGTTGACTTAATCCCATTAGCCTTCTCCCTAAATCCCCTATTGTTTCCCATTCCACTTAGAGACTCATTCCTAGTAGCCCCTTCGTGAACTCCTTCTCCTCCACCTAATATTCCTATGGCTGGTGCTAATCCCCCTCTAAATAGAATGGATGTGATAGTCGTTTCCAGATATTCTCCCTTAATCCTACCCCATCCTATGAATCCTCTCCCTGCTGGAGCTTACCTGAAGTATATGCCCAAGTTCACTGGCAAAGGGGAAATAACTGCGGAAGAGCACTTGGCTGCTTTCTACAGTTATGTAGACAACCTGAACATTGAAAATGAAGATGTCTAGATGAGAGTCTTCGTCCAGAGCCTGGATGGTGAGGTGAGGAAATGGTTTAGGGGATTGGCCCTCGGATCTATTGCTGGAATTGAAGTTCTAGATGGTTCTTTCCTGAGGCAGTGGGGAGATAAGGAGGATTTCATGTATTACATGACAAAGTTCGGGTCTTTGAAGAAGATGGAAGGAGAGTCTATCTCTGACTTCTCCAAAAGATTCAATAAGATGTAGAATAAGATTCCTGCTGAGATAAAGTCCTCAGAAGTTTGTGCAAAAATTTCTTATGCTAGTGCATTCGGCCCTGACTTTTGTCTTCTATTGAGAGAAAGAAGAGCTACCTCCCTAGCTCAGATGCAATATGCGACCATAGAGGTGGAATCTAATGTATTGGCAGCTGATAGGATGAGAAGCAAGACTGATGCAGATAGGAGAAAGGGAATATATGAAGCCTCAACTTCTAGCCCCTCGGTGCCTCACCCTCAAGTGGATGAACTGACCAAGATGGTGAAGTCTCTGTCTGCAGAGATGGAGAGAATGAATGTGGAGGGGAGGCAAGCATACAAAGGTCCTCAAAATGATGAAAGCAAAGGAGGATTCAGGAGGCCAAACAATATTTCTCCCCCGACTATGCAAAGAGACCAGAGGGGAAGAGATAGAGAAGACCAAAAAATTCAGGCCCCTTTTCAAAACAATTTTGTGGTTGATGAGGAAGAAGGAGAAACAGATGGGCTTGATCCTGAAATCCACTGCTTCGGAGATGCTCCTCCTTTTCCTCATCTCACTCAATTAGCATATGAGGAATCTCTCGTGGACAGTCAGCTAAATGAACTTAGCAAGGGAGACAAGGCTAGTAGCAGCCAAGGTAGGTATAACCCGAGGTCCAAGAAAAAGATAGCAGCACCTGATGTTCCTGAACAGTTCCCTAGAACAGAGAAGCATGCTAGTGAAGTAGGTGACAACAACAAAGGTAGGAAGGCCCAACCCCTCCCTCCAATGGTCCAGAGTCATGTTCCTGAAGTGAAGGAAATCCCAAAGCTTACATCTTTTTTCAACTTTGAGCATGAAATTCAAAAAAATAGAATCCCTGTGCCCCTCACCGAATTGATTAAACAGGAAGAGTTCAAAAAATGCTTCTCTGAGCTATTACAGTCTAAATCCTCATGCTTTCCCACAAACTCCATCAATTTGCAAGATGAAAAGCTTGCAGTTATTCTAGGTCCTATGGTAGAAGACAGGAATGATTCATCCCCTCCCTTCTACACATCCTTGAATATACATGACAAGGTGCTGCACAACTGTTTGATGGATTCAGGGGCTTCCCACAACCTCATGCCCAAAATTGTCATGGAAGAATTAGGACTAGAAGTCACCAGACCCTATCATGACCTCTATTCCTTTGACTTTGGGAAAGTCCAATGTCTAGGAGTCATCAAAGACTTGGTCATGACCTTGTTTCAATTTCCCATGAAAAGTGTGGTCATGGATGCTGTAGTGGCTGATGTCCCCCCCAAGTTTGGTATGTTGTTATCAAGATCTTGAATTAAAAAACTGGGGGGAACTTTGTAGATGGACCTAACCTATGCTACTATTCTCATATTTGGAGGGGAACATAGGAGATTATATAGAGAAGCCCAGTTGGCCTATATAATCATTGATGAAGCAAATCCTACCAACCATCCCATTTTTTCCCTAGACACTGATTTAGGTTCCAGTTTACTACAACGCACTAATGCTCCCGAGCCTCCTCTAAAACTCAGAAAGCAGCCCACCACTTCTCATGAATTTCCTCCCTCCATTACCCCCGTCTGGAAAATGTTTTTCGATGGAGCCTTTTCCAGGGAAGGCACTGGTGCTGGGGTATTTTTTGTGTCACCCGCTCAGGAAACCATATCTCTGTCATACAAGCTAGAATTTGAAGCTACCAACAATGTGGTAGAATATGAAGCTCTTATTCTAGGATTAAGAGCTGCAAAGGAAATGAGAATTCAGGAGGTAGCAGTGTTCAGAGATGCATAATTGGTAGTGCAACAGACCAGAAATGCTTATTAGGTTAAGAATCCTCGACTCAGGAGTTACAGAAACGAGGCATGGGACCTAATTGACAGTTTCTTCTCATCATTTAACATTTCTTTCATCCCAAGAGAGAAGAATACAATGGAAGATTCCTTGGCTACATCAACAAGTAATTTCAAAGTGCCCTTGCCACCCAAATTCAGATACGATGTGGAAGTAAAATACAGGCCCTCCATACCTAACAATGTCAAACATTGGAAGGTGTTCGAGGATGATCTTGAGATCAGAAGATTCTTAGAGATTGTTGAATAATTTTCAGAGATGCATATTGACCAAGACTCTATCTCTGAAGAAAAGCTTGATGGGGGTAATTTTCTGAATAAGATTGCAGAGTGTAACATTGTGCAGTTGCCCAACAATCATATTCCAAGGGGACTGGTTCCTTTGGAAAGGATTTTTGATAGAAATGATGTGGAATTAAAAGGGGAAATCTTAGAGGACGACGTTGATACAACTCAGTGCAACATTGGCATTGAGAATGAACCCAAGTTTGTCAAATTGTCCAGAAGTCTGACAAAGGAGTAGAGGGTCGAATACGCTGAACTATTGAAGGAATTTGTTGATTTTTTTTCCTGGACCTATGAAGATCTCAAAACATATGACACTTATGTCATCGAGCATAAAATCCCATTGAAAAGGGAGGCAAATACATTTAGGCAGAAGCTAAGACAGATCAATCCTATGCTTCTACCTATCATGGAGAGGGAAGTGAAGAAGATGCTACAGGCCCAGATCATCGTGCCATTGAGATATTTAGAGTGGGTGGCCAACTTGGTCCCAGTAAGGAAGAAGAATGGAGAAATCAGACTCTGTGTAGATTTTAGAAACCTGAACATGAACTCACGAAAGGATAATTACCCCTTACCAAACATGGAACATATATTGCAGAGGGTAACAGGAGCATCCAAGATTTCCATGATCGATGGCTTCTCTGGCTACAATCAAATCTTTCTTCTACCTGAGGATAGGGAAAATATGACATTTACCACTCCATGGGGCACCTTCATGTATCATAAATGCCTTTTGTATTGATGAATGTAGGGGAAACGTTTCAACGTGCCATGGACATAGATTTCATTGGGGAAAGGGACAAGTTTGTGGTCATCTATTTGGATGACATAACCGTCTTTTCAAAATTTGATAAAGAACACTGTTGTCACCTCAGGAAGGGTTTCTTGAAATGCAGGAGTTTTGGCATTTCATTGAATCCCAAGAAATCTCTGTTCGCCATGAAGGAGGGAAAATTACTGGGCCACATAGTATCAGCAGAAGGAGTCAAGATCGATCCTAGTAGAGTTGAAGAAATACAGGCCTTATCAATCCCAAGATCCAGGAAGGAGGTCCAATCTTTCCTTGGTAAGATTAATTTTCTAAGGAGATTTGTTTCTAACTTTGTTGAAGGGGTGAGACTTATAACAACCATGTTGAGGAAAGGAAATGAAGTGAGGTGGACTTCCGAATCACGAAGTTCCTTTGAGAAGATAAAGAAGGCCTTGACTGAAGGTCCTGTGCTTATCAGTCCCGATTACTCAAATGATTTCCTTATTTTATCCTTTGCCTCACCTGACACAGTGGATGTTGTTTTATTACAAACAAACAAGGCCAGGCTAGATCAGCCTATTACCTATTTTAGCAGAGCTATAAGGGATGCCAAAGTCAGGTACAACATTATAGAGAAGTAGGCCTATGCCCTGGTAAAGGCTCTCAAAGTTTTTAGAACCTATGTCCTGCAGTAAAAAATCATTGCCTATGTCCCCTCGGTCACTGTTAAAGAAATTCTTATTCAGCCTGACATAGATGGAAGGAGGAGTAAGTGTATGGCCAAGATCCTTGAGTTTGACTTAGAAATAAGGCCTACCAAATTAATCAAAGGTCAAGGTTTAGATAAGCTGTTGGCTGAAGCCAATTGCAAAGCTTTGGGGGTAGATTTCATCAATGAATGCTCAGAAAATCAGCAGGATCATCTGTCTAATATAGACCCTCAAGAAGAACTCCCGTTGGCTCGATGTCCCTGGTATAAGGATGTCATATATTTTCTGCAGGAGTTGCGGCCTCCAGATGGCCTGCAAAGAAACGAGGCAAGAGCTCTGAAGCTCAAAGAAATCAGATACTGCTTTGTTGATCAAGTTTTATATTGGAAAGATCCCCTGGGGGTACTTTTGAAATGTATGAATCCACAAGAGGCTGATAGGATCGTGGTTGAATTTCACGATAGCCAATGTGGAGGGCATCATTTCTAGAAAGCCACATCCTACAAAATCCTTAGGGCTGGATACTACTGGCCCACCGTATTCACTGACGTCTGCAGGAAGGTCAGAGCTTGTATCAAATGTCAAAGATTTGTAGGAAAACAACATCTCAAGTCTTTTCCTTCAAAGCCTGTGGTTGTTTCAGGACCTTTCCAACAATGGGGCCTAGATTTTATTGGAGAAATTCACCCTGCTTCCAGTGGGAAACACAGATGGATCCTGACTGCTACAAATTTCTTTACTAAGTGGATTGAAGCAATCCCCACTAGGAATGTTTCCCACAAGGTAATCTTTGGATTCCTGGAAGACATCATCACAAGATTTGGCTGACCCAGAAAGATTGTTACTGATAACGCAGCCTCTTTCAGGGCTGATCCATTAGCCAAGTTCTGTGAGAAATTCGGGATCAAACTCATTCATTCCACCTCATACTATCCCCAGGGAAATGGTCTAGCAGAGTCCTCCAACAAAAGCCTGATAAGGATCATCAAAAAAATATTGGAGGACAACAAAAAGGCTTGGCATTCAAGGTTGAAATTTTCTCTATGGACCGATTGAGTGACCACGAAGAGATCTATAGGCATCTCCTCGCTCCAATTAGTCTATGGAGCAGAGGTTGTTTTCCCTTCTCAGTTAGCCATTCCTATAGCAAAATTCCTTCAGGATCATCAAGAAGAGCCTAATGATATGATCAGGAGAATTCATCAACTAGTGGAGGTCCAGTAGGCCAGAGAGCGGGTAATGAGCAGAATTCAGGACCATCAATAGAGGATCAAGCAGGTTTTTGATAAGAAGGCCAAGAAAGAGGATTTCCAGATTGGAGGCCTGGTACTGAAATGGGATGCTCCTAAGTAGGATAAGGGCAAGAACGACAAATTTGAGGCTCTGTGGATCAGGCCTTTTAGGATCTTTGAAGTATTTTCAAATAATACCTACAGGTTGCGAGATTTGAAAGATCAAAAAGTTTTCAATGGCCCTGTGAATGGGCATTTCCTGAAAATATTTTTATCTTGAGCCGCACATGGCTCTTCTGCGATTATAAATATTGTTTTTCTTTTTGTCTTTAATCTTCAAATAATGACTCCATATCCCAACAACAAGGCAATGAAGCTGCAAAATGAGTCCTTAGAGCATCACAGGGACGACTCTATCCCCCATGGAGCCTAATGTTAACACCAATTTTTGTCTTGGGCACAAGAGTACCCAGGTCTACAGGTTTCATGAGGAGCGCCCAAGCACAGCACATAAAAATATCATTTTAGGCTACACGTCAAGCGAGCAGGCCAAGTTTTGTTGTCGACGACCGAGATCCATCTATAGAGCAGAATTGACGATCATCGGGATTTCAGGGCTACCAAGTTTCCCGAGATATAGCACAAGAGATAGCACCTGTATTTCAAGATAAAGTCTGGGCCGTATGATCCACTTGGGGCAGGTGGTGGCCAATCAGAATTACGGGGATTGAAATTTCGGGAGACAGGGGATCTCCCATCCACTACAACTGAAATTGCTAGAATGCGAAATGCCAAAGGCACCTTTGAAGATGAGCCCACGGTCCTAGCACTAGGTCACGTCAAGTGAGCCTAGGAATGGTTGTAGCCCCCCTTTTAATGACAAATCCATCTCGGTCATTCTTCTGAAGGGCACGCAGTGCACATCCGTGCTTTCGCAGTTTGGTCAATCAGGAATTTGAGGAAGAAGCGCATTGCGAACCTCGGTACAAGAAATCCCGAAAGGATCGGGACCATTCATTAGAAGGACACGTGGCACAAGATATGAGTCACGAGTGGGGCCTTTCGGGATTTTCATAGTGAAACTGCCGACGTCATCTCAATCGTCCAATCTAAAGGATGCATGGCACAAGATCTAGTCATGTCGGCATTTCAGTATTCGAGAGTTCAAAAGGTGCAGGGTTTCTTGTCAATTCACATCTCAAAACCCCAAACCCAGAAACGCTGAAAGCGCCCAGAGGATAAAGCACAGTGTCACAGCCCGTGGTCACTTGGGAAAATAGAAAAAGCTGTACAAAGGGGGCCAAAGGTGTCGATTTGAGCTTCAGAAGGGGGGCACCTTGTTCTCCAGGTGCCCATTCGACTTGATCTAGATCTTGATACCTTCAAGAAGAGAGGGGGTGGTTGAAACCTCACCTCACTCATTAATTGCAAGGTATGGAGGTCCTGGTAGGAATTCCGTCTGCGGTAGTCCTTTGTACTGGTTTTTTCCATAGAAGCCATGCCGAGTCCTCGACTCACCAGGGAAGTCTGCACATGCCAATTCAACATTTAAGGGTTCAAATACCCCTTAGCATGAGCCATGCAGAGTTAAGATATGTACGGAGGAGTACAAGCTATATTTGATTGAAGAGACGCTCCATCCTGAAAGTCTAAGACGCCTTTGTTGGGAAAATGTTTGGGAGTATATGTACTTAGTTTTGAGATTTTTTCAGGCATTGATGGTTGAGCAAGGCTCCCGATTGTAAAATCTTTAACGAAGCACTGGCTATTCTGGTTATGTATTAACATTTGAGACTTCTTGCCTTATGAATGTCAGCTTCTTTCCATGTCTTTGTTCATACTATATTAGAATAGCTCGGAATTGGAGGATCCAGTCAAGTTGTAGTTGTTATAGGATGATGTAGGTTGGATCACTGTAACAGTTGTGTTGTCTCTAATCGGTCTTGTGATTTTCTCAATGTTGAATGACTTGGAATTGGAGGATCCAGTCAAGTTACCCATTCAGTTCCCTGAAACTCTGAACCAAGAAGAGCTTGCATTCAGAGTTTTTCTTCTACAAACTGTTGAAAGGCCTGTTGCCCGAGGTAGTTTTGCTCACTCCTCTCACCAAGTCTTCCACCTGCTCATCTTACATCAACCCACTGACTGAAGTTAGATCAAGACCTCCTTTGTTCTTTACATACCAGACCTGGTCCCTGAGCTAGAGTGATTCCGTCCTGGAATACTAACCATTTAATCATCCATTAAACTTATTGTGACATAAAACTGATGGGCATTGGGCTCTACTCCCGTCGCAATCCAGGAATGACTTCTGATGCTAACACATAGGCTTACAAAATATCCATCTTAAATAGAATTTGGCATCTCCTACCAGGCTTCATTTTCTGGAAGCTCCAGAAAGAATGAAACATGTGTATCTTTTGCTCCCAATATTCCACCCCTTCCAACATCTGGTCAAATATCTTTGGAAACATGCATGCAACTATCTATGCCTAGATTTGGACCCAGAAAGACCTCCCTATAAGTGAACC
Source organism: Picea engelmannii (assembly GCA_009831015.1). NCBI lineage: Eukaryota > Viridiplantae > Streptophyta > Pinopsida > Pinales > Pinaceae > Picea > Picea engelmannii. Next base: position 205,778 of record ML778042.1, read on the forward strand.
CCAAGAATATCTCATCATTTCTTCATGGAAGTTAAACTTACACATCAATCCACTTAGTCCGAACCCCCCTCCTAGCTCCCCTTCCCATAGCACCTCCATTTGGAAATTCCCCCCTCCTGGCTTCTTCAAACTGAAATTTGATGGTACTTCGAAGGGAAATCTTGAACTTGTAGCATTTGGTGTAGTTATCATGGACATAATAGGGAAAATCAAGTACATATTAGTTGGACATCTGAGTCATGACTCCAACAACTCAGAAGAGCTCTAGGGTCTCATAACAGGGATAAAATTAGCCTCTAATCTAAATTTTACTTGCTTAATTATTGAAGGAGAATCTAAAGAAATTATCTTGCTTTCCACCAAAGTCATTATTGAGACAGCCTGAGAAAGTCTCCCCAAGTTGGTGCCTTGTTGACCCTCTTAACATATTGCGAGCTCTTCTACGTCAAGTCTCCCCAAGTTGGTGCCTTGTTGACCCTCTTAACATATTGCGAGCTCTTCTACGTCCCTCTCTCACCCTTATCCCCTCTCATGTGCTACGAGAAGAAAACAAGGTTGATGACAAGCTGGCTAATGAAGAAGTAACTTCTCAAGAAAAGGACATCCTAATTGATGGTCAACATCACCCTACTTCACAACTAATGTTTCATTGTAGGGAAATTGCACTCAAAGATTTCTCTCCCCCGGATGGAGTGACACTTTGCACACATGGCACACTTGGAACACATGCGCCTGGCGTCATTAACACCCATTGTCACCAACCTTTCTCCATGTCAACTCAATATGTGTAGCATTCATTCAAAAAGGTTGGTAGTGCACTTGCACACGAAGGGGATTTTAATGGAGCACACACAACAACGACTGAGGTTTCACAGGGAAGGTATGCAGAAGCTAAGCGCCATCATTTCGATCTTTAAGGAGCCTTTCCCTATCACTTCAGTTGTTTTTATGGAGGTAAGGTATGGCTACTCGTATTTCATTCTAGATTGGCATTTTGTTTCCCACTTTTCTTCTTGTTTTTCTCCATTTTGTTTCCCACTCCTCTCCTAGCTTTCATTCTTATCCTCGTCTCTAACGAGGAAAGCCGAAGTGTGGGCTGACATATTAAAATTTTCTGGCCTAACATCGTCGACCTGGTTTCTCTTAGGCCCTTTCTCCACCACCCATACCATCCATAAGACCTGCTGGTCCTCCCCTATTTGATCAAAATCGAATTGACAAAGACAATGACATTACTTATGTTGAGGAAGATGTTCCTCTGGTTCCCCCCTTGAGCCCCACCAGGCTCTCTCCTATGCACTACTTCGGATCTTCAAAACCCCTGTGCAATTCTAGACAATTTCCTCAAAGTGCCAATCCTGTCATAGAAATGGTAGGCTATTCAGTTGAGGAAGAGACACCTCCAACATGGCTTGAGGACAAAAATATGACGACAATGCAATTTGTTAATGAGCCTCAAATTGTTATAGCCTCTAATCCAGATATGCCCAACACTCACAGGTTCTTGGAAGAACATCTGCAACTCATCTTCAAAATGAGACACGACATGGCCAACCAACGTCACTGCCATGATATCCTTAGTTGTCTGGATCCATTGTTCAATTATCTCTTAAGTGATCATGCCAAGCGATGGTGTTCGACCTGCTCCCAACTATTCATTTTCACTACTACATGCCTGTTAGCACTCTGTAAATTTGTTCGGCTGATGAAACAAATGATGGAGGTAACCTACAAACCAACTTTAGAGGTGGGTACTAGCCTGCTCAACTCAAAGAGGGCTCTCTCATGTCACTTGGTGTTTCTTTGGAAATCAATGGCTAGGTTTAGTTTGTTTTTTGGGGGGTTTTATAAATTTGTTGGCAAGGAAGGGGGAGGACACTCAGGGCTATGGAGTCAAATTTATGAAAAATAATAGGAACACCGACTGGCCAGTAGAACTCTCCAGAGGATAAAGGCTAAATGAGGCGATGAATCTGAGTTATAATTTTTAATTTGTAGAGTGTAAGAAGAAATGAGAAAACAAGTAAATTCATCAGAGCATTAGTGAAATGAATTCTGAATTAGTTATGAAGAAACTTACATAGTTTAAATTTCTTAAGCCAAGAGCATCATAAGATGAATTCTCGGCCTTTAAACTATCCAATTTAAACAGAAGACAACGCTAATGGAATAAAAAACATAGGAAATACATACAAAGAGAGAAGACAAAACTCATATCATCACCATTAGAATATTTTCATGGAGACTTCAAATACTTCTGCATATGTATTCTATTCATCTTTAGAAAATTACAATTGAGTTCAGAACAACTAGAATTGTGCCCTTGCACTTCTGCCAACATTAATACATTTGGAACTTCTAATACTTATACAATTCGATTTCCTTTAGTTAGAAAATGATTACAATAGCCGAACTGAAATGTTTCATCTTCTAAAACTGATTATAATGATTACAAATGACAGTTTTGGTATGATAACTGACTACAATGATTAACATGAAAATGTTTTATGATCTAGTTGTCGATTCCTCTGACGCTTCAACTCCTTCCTTTTCTACATTCTCTTTGAAATGTCACTGGTAATCTTTCAAATTTAATTTCATTTATCAATATTCTCATTAAACATTTGGGAATAATATATTTGAATAAAAATAATTCCCAAATATTTTTTATCCTGTAGAATTAAATTTCCATATTTTAATTCATGCCCGTGGTTTTGAAAAACCATTTATTGTTTGCTTCTCATGGTTTTAAAAACCATGTCTTGTTTTGCTCAATAAATATTTACCCTTTCACTGTAAAAACTATTTACTGGTTTGTTTCCCATGGTTTTGAAAACCATGTCTTGGTTACCATATTTGGTAAAATATTTGTAATCCTCTTATTTTTCTTCTGTAAAAACTTTGGATAAACAATTATCCAAATCTTTAGTCCACATACATTTTCCCATTCAAAAACCTTTATTTCTCTACCTGTTACACATTATTTTGGTCACTCTGATGATGACTTTACAAGCATGTAATCGGGCCCTTAAAATCATCTTTTGCCTGAGAAAGTGACTTCTTTCCTCCCCTGCAAGACTACTTTTTAGAAGGACGTTGCAGGCTACCCATAGTGTACAGTGCAAAAATCCATGATTTCCACAGGCTGCTCTATAGCTGGCCTGCGGGATTTCCACAGGCTACTATATAGGTAGGATGCAACGACGTTTGAAAGCCAAAAGAGGAAAGAGGTTCAAGAAGTTTCTAGAAGGGAAATCTTCTGGAATGTGAGGTGGCATCCGTATGGTTATGATCCTACTGACTTCTCTGATCTGGTGGGATCATCCTCATGCTTTTAACCACTTTAGCTTCTCCTATATAATAATGGGCTTATCATGGAAAAGGTTAAGCACAATTAAGTAAAGTTGTGCAAAGGATTGTTGGAAGAATAGGCTGGAGATTATGTGAAGAATATTATTTCAGTTGATACTTGAGGTGTACATTTTCCCATCAAGATTTTGAAGATCATCTTCATGCAAATCTCGAAACAATTATATGTGTGTGTTGGAACGAAGGACCACTAAAAGGGAACTTGTGACATCAAGGCATTTCAGTTGTATCTTCCACTTTTATTCAATATAATACAGTGGTATGTTTCTTTCCCATAAAATTATTCTCATTTTATTACATGACTCCTTGATCACATGTTTAAGCTTTCATTGAATCTATCATAGTTTCTTTTACTTTGGTTGGTTTGTGTCATTGCAGATCTCGTTTCACAAGAGCACCGGAGCGAAGTGGGGACACCAAAGATATAAGGAAGCGATCTCAAAGGTAAGTCATCAATTCGTTCTTTGACACTTAGATCAATGATTGTAACTTAGGGAAAGTGTCATGTCATGTCCTGTTTTGTTCTAGATCCAGGTGGATCTAGGGAGATTAGTTTATTTATGCATTTACTTATTTATCCTATAACACTACCATAAAATTTAATTTTCACCTTTGTGAAAATTTTCCACTGGTAGGAAGAATTTTTTTATGGCATTGGAAACTCCATGATTTGTTTTGAAATGCATTCGTGGAAAACTATCATCATATGTCACACGTAAATTAACCCCTGCTTTATTTTCAACCACCTAAATGTATATGCGCCCTCCATCCACCCTTTGACTTTTCAATGTAAAAAATTGAGATTCGTGCCCATGATTTGAGGTGAGGTCATGAATTAAATATTGGATTAAATATTAATATAAATATTTTAATATAAAAATATTTATATTAATAATAATAAACATTTTTTTCATTTTCTAAGGACTTTGGGCACATGAGGCTTATCACATGACTTTGTGGATAGAATAAGGGTGCTTAAGCTCAATAAAATGAATATTTTTAATTTTCAACGGGAATATGATAATAAGGGTAAAAATGAATGAAGTGATGGAACTGTGGGATTTAGATAAGCATTAAGGATAGATATGGGTTTGAGATATTTTCCAATTTTTTACTTATGGAGAACATGATTGTTTTGGATGATCAGTCGAGTGAAGGATTTAGGTGATGGGATCTTGATGGAGTTGGTGAAAAAGTTTTAAAATCTGAGTGGAAAGATAGCACAAGGAAAATATGCTTTAAAAAAATTAATGCAAATTAGCATGTCATAACATTGGATCCAATGGGGATGCTATCCTCCCAGTATGGTAGAAAAGAACTCGTAGACCCGGTGCCTGATCCATTGGGCTGCTCGCACAATAGGTGTGTGTACCCTGCTCCGACCTGTCACCAGTTTCTGTTGAAAACCAAATTCTGCACACTGCTCTCAACTGGAGACTGAACACTGAATACACCACTAAAATATGACTGTACACACTACTGGAAATCCAAACTGAAATTGATTGACTAACAAGCTTATTCACACCTACTTACCCTAATTGTTGAAATGAATTGCCAATCAAGTGAAATCATAATGCTAATGCAACCATGCAAGAATTTTATCCATTGTTTGTTTTCTTTGCACATGCTTGCTCCAAATCCTGTTAACTGATAATTCATTCAAGAATTTACCTATAAATTCAAATCTCAAAAAATTAAAAACATTGGGACTATTTACTGCCTCCAACAAAATTGCAAATGGATCCTCTAAAACATGCACAAAACAACAATCATGTTTCACCCCTTCCACTGCATTCCTTTTTTCATGTGATTTAACCTGTTGATTGCCACCAAGAGGCTGAAAAATCTGTTGAGGCTACTGGAAATAACAACCTTTTGAATTAGAAGACAGTGCTGGCTGAAATGAAGCCCCCGGTGGAAAGCAATCTTATCTAACACTGATGTTGGTTGACCATCATCTTTATTTCCAATCTGTTAGTTGAGCATAGACTGCAAATATGAACTGAAATAACCTTCTATGTAATAAAAAACACGGTCATTAAATGCATGAGAAGGTTGTTGGTCTTCCTCATTGATAACAATTTGCTCATGTAAAACAGTGTCACTGTGAATGTAGTCAGACTTCCCTTCTTCCTCTGTTATCTCATGATTTACTTTCAACAATTAAAATGAAGAAGAACATAATGGAAGATAGTTTTCATTTTCAATTCCAATTCTTTATTCATATTCAACATCATTCCTGAAGGATTTATGATTTGAAACATTATAAACAGTTTTCTTCAACAATTTGAAAGAAGAAAAACACAATGGCAAGGTTCTTTCACTTGATTCAAAACCTTCTTCATTTTCTTCACTGTTTTCATATGCACATTTTTCAATTTCTTTGGATCGCTAAATGCACTCATTTTCGGATTCATCTTCGACCAATAGCTGCAATTTGACCTTCTATATAAAAAGTAATAGGGTCATCAAACACATGAGAATATTACTGCAATTTCTTGTCAATTTGTTCGAGTGAATCAATATGATTTGGCATCAACACACATTCATTTTCTTCAGTGATGATCTTAGAATTTTATTTCAACAATTTAAATAAAAAAAAAACATAAAGGTAAAGAATTTCTTTCAGTTGATTCAATACTTTCTTCTTTGTAAGTGTGATATGCAGGATGATTGCTCTCATTACACTGCTAAAAATGAATATTTTTTGATAGAGAACATGAAACTGGTTGTTCTAGGAAGTCAACATCATAATCATCATCATATTCATCATATATAGGAAAATCAACAACATCTGCAATGTCATCTAACAAGGAAAAGCTTGGAACATTAACCTACTCTTCAACAAGATGATTTGCAAATTTATCTTCTCGACTATCTAGAAATGAATACCTAAAACAATCATCCCCATGCTTATCATGGGATGGATCATAAGCTAAATTAGCGCCTTCTCTTTCAATAAGTGGAATATAATCCTTTGTAAAATCATTAGCAAAAACTTTAAGAGGGCCTATGATATTATTAACTCTCTCCTCAAGATTCAAATCATCTATTTTTTGTTCATATTCACTATCATGTTCTTTAGAATCCAACTCCTTGTTTCGAATCTATTTACATGTTTGGATATTATGTTGAATCTCCCGAGCATCATAAAAAAATTGCTATAAGGACTTAGATCTTCTTTCTATCAGGAGGAAACACAAATATGGATGAAGAGTTGTTGTATAATTAAGCATGGCAACAACTTCAGTGGGTTGAATTTCTTTGGGAAAATTGTAATAAATACTGGAAAACCTTCTACTGAATGTAGAAATAGTTTCATTTCTCTTCATTTTTAAGGCATAGAACTCTGTAAGTTGTAGATCCAAAGATTTTTTCTTTCCCCAAAAATTCAATAAGACATTCTCCAATTCCTCCCATGAGCTAATTGTCTCTGGCTGCAAATGTTTAAACCAGTATTTGATACCCCCTTTCAAGTATTGAGAGAAGACCCTCATACAAACATCATCATGATCAATCTCAAACAAATATATAAAATTTTCAAAATCTTGGATGTATTTTTCAGCTGTGATGGCATTAGGTTCTCCATCAAACAAAAGTATAAACTTATAGTGCTTTGGAGGAAAATCATGAAGGATGTGAGGTAATTTTAAAGGATTGTATCTATGCTGAATCTTGGAGGGTGTTGAATCAAGTACAAGAGGTGAGGCATCAATTTTGGATTCATGAGGCTCATCAACTTGGCTATGGTCATCACATGGCTCATATGGAAGATTTTGATCAAAATCAGTGATACACTCACGAGATATATGTGCAATTTTAGGAGGAGGATATACAATTGCAAGATTTTCATGATTATCATTTGAATGTAGAAGGTAAATAATTTTTTTTTTAGCATGTTGAGGAAAGGACAAAAGGTACTTAGTAACAAAAAATATTATGTATTCGAAAAATATCAAATTTAGGTACTTGTTTTCTCCCATGATGTCCTTTCATAGCTCCGTCAATGGATCCTGTCCTCCAGTGGAGTCTCTGAATCACATTTGAAGTTTGATTGGAGTCGCCAATAAAATCTTTGGGCTACTGAGTCTTTGTATAGTGGAGTCATCATGAAAATTTTGAATTCTATATTCTTGAGTCCCCAGGTGAATGATGTATAGCCTTTCTGTGTGTGAATATTTTTCACCATCAATACTCAGATCTGAACTTTGTCGTTTTTCCGAGAGAATATTTCACCTTCGCTCCTCGACAACGGTGCCAGAATGTTAACACTCTGTAATTTGTTCAACTGATAAAACAAACAACAAAGGTAACCTACAAACCAACTTTAGAGGTGGGTACTAGTCTACTCAGCTCAAAGAGGGATCTTTCATGTCACTTGGTGTTTCTTTGGAAATTAATGGCTAGATTTAGTTTTTTTGGTGGGGGTTTTATAAATTTTCTAGAAAGGAAGGGGGAGGACACTCAGGGCTATGGAGTCGAATTTCTGAAAAAGAATAGGAACAATGACTGGTTAGTAGAACTCTCCAGAGGATAAAGGCTAAACGAGGTGATGAATCTGAGTTATAATTTGTAATTTGCAAAGTGTAAGAAGAAAGCAGAAAACAATTAACTGCATCAGAGCATTAATGAAATGAATTCTGAATTAGTTATGAAGAAACTTACAAAGTTAAAATTTCTTATTCCAAGAGCATCATAGGATAAATTCTGGGCCTTTAAACTATCCAATTTAAACAAAAGACAATGTTAATGGAATCAAAAACACAGGAAATACATACAAAGAGAGAAGAAAAAACTCATATCACCACCATTAGAATATTTTCATAGAGACTTCAAAGACTTGTGCATATCTATTCTATTCAGCTTCAGAAAATTACAATTGAGTTCAGAACAACTAGAATTGTGCCCTTGCACTTTTGCCAACATTAATACATTTGGAACTTTTAATACTTATACAATTCAAGTTCTTTTAGTTAGACACCAATTACAATAGCTGAACTGAAACTTGTCAGCTTCTAAAACTGATTATAATGATTACAAATGACAGTTTTGGTATGAGAATTGACTACAATGATTAACGAGAAAACGTTTTATGATCCAGCTGTCGATTCCTCTGATGCTTCAACTCCTTCCTTTGCTATATTCTCTTTGAAATGTCACTTGTACTCTTTCAAATCTAATTTAATTTATCCATATTCTCCTCAAACATTTGAGAATAATATATTTGAATAAAATTAATTCCCAAATATTTTTTATCCTATAGAATTAATTCATGCCCATGGTTTTGAAAAACCATTTATTGCTTGCTTCCGGTGGTTTTGAAAACCATGTCTATTTTTTTTTCAATGAATATCGACTAAAAACCACCATTAAATTTTGATCCGCTTTCAAAAATTAACCTCCGTTTAACCACCAAATGTATATGTGCCCTCCATCCACCCTTTGACTTTTCAATGTTAAAAATTGAGATTCTTTCCCATGATTTGAAGTGAGGTCATGAATTAAATATTGAATTAAATATTAATATAAATATTTTAATATAAAAATATTTATATTAATTATAATAAACCCTGTTTCTATTTTTTGAGGATTTTGGGCATATGAGGCTTATCACATGACTTTGTGGATAGGATAAGGGTGCTTAAGCTTAATAAAACAAATATTTTTAATTTTCAGCGGGAATATGATAATAAGGGTAAAAACCAATGAAGTGATGGAACCTAGTGAATTAGATAAGGATTAAGGCTAGATATAGGTTTGGGATATTTGCCAATTTTTTATTCATGGAGAACATGACTATTTTGGATGATAAGAGAGAAGGATTTAGGTGATGGGAGCTTGACTAAGTTCGTGAAAAAGTTTTAAAAGCACAAAGACAAGATGCTTTGGAAAAAATAATGCAAATTAACATGTAATAACAATGCCTACACTCTTGCCTAATGTCTAGTTTTATTTTCTACAGGGCTAGAATTATAGCTTTGTTTAGGACTAGTTTTGTTGGGAAATGTGAACAAAAACATGATTGCTTGTTTTGAAGGCCACCTCTTTTGGTTTTCATATGTATTACAGAACAGGTGGAAAAAACACTTTATTGGCTTGGCTTTGAGTGTGATGGTAAGTTTGGATAGAGAAAAAAAAATTAATGACCATTCAAAACTTAACCACTAAATGAGTATTGTACACTTAACTCCTAAGTGAGTATTGTTAGACCTAGTGGAAAAAGACTCGGCAGGATAACGTCAGATTGTACCCAAAAGAATATAGTTAAAACAATCAACGCCAAACAAGTATATACCTTATACTAGGTATATACTTATTACCTTATAATAGAACAAGATGTTATTGGTATTAAATGATATATTAATTTTTTGTTCTAACGTTTCTTATTAATTGTGGTTTTTTAATCCACATCATGTTCTAATGTACATGTCAAAGTAGTTGAGGTGAGAACGTGTGGTATTAGAGTTAGAAACTTTGAACAAGGTGCAAAATAGGATACCCAATACCCAAGGCAAGGACT
>ML778042.1:219921-259481 GCA_009831015.1 Picea engelmannii
ATCTTTGTACACATGTAGAAGAGTAGAGTGTGTTGTTGTGTGATTAATTAGTGTGTGTTTCCTGTGTGTCTTGTAAGAGAACCGCTGCCATATTCGAAGCAAATCAAGCGAAGGTGGAGTGTGAAGGAGCCATCGCTGTGAAAGATCGTGTCGTCTTGCCCAATCACTGAAGCTCTACAAAGTATTGTATGTGTCACGAAGAAGAAACCGTTGTTGCTATATGACTGAACTGTTCATTGCATTCAAATAGCCGAGGGTTTGCTTTGACATCGTTGTTGGTGAAGATCCCACCTGTTAAAAGACTAAGAGCCATCGAGTATCTGCCAAACTCACCAATGGAATGATAGAGCTGTTGTCTATATGCTATCATCGTTAAACGACTTGCATCGAGGGTGTGAAGGAGAATAAAGGAGTCGCAGTCCTTCGCAGAATAGAGCCGTGATAATCACATTTTCCTGATTTGTTGTAGGAAACTCCCACATCCAGCTCTCCGAGATCTGCATGAAAAAAAAAAACGCATTTGTTATTTCTGACTTGGTGTGCTCAATAAAGATCGTGATAAGATCTCACCGAAAATGGATTAAATTGGAGGATCAGGCATACATTCTTGTTTGGTGCGATCTCTTGGCCGTGACTTCATGTAACAATGCTCCAGTAGTTGAAAAATGTGTTCACGTGTGACAAATCCTCTCATAAATCTGGTCAACAAGATCCAGATTCAATCAAGTCGTCATTGTTAAAGAGGCTACCTGCAATCTGCGATCTGGAATTGTATTAATATTATTTATGTTTGCATGAGTTGCGAGTTATGTAAAGAGAAGCCATTCCTTCACCATTCAAAGCTACAGTCCACGTTTTGAAATAGCCTGTGTGCGTCTGAGGATCAAAATGGTCGGACTTCATCACTCCTCGGAAAGATTGATGTGGGATGAAAAAGTGTTGAATTTCTGTGTTGTTATTATTAGTGTTTGTCATGTGTGTTACTTATGGAATAGGAACTCTTGTATCTTGATATAAGCTGGAAGCGGTTTCAATAACATATGTTATTATGATTGGAAGTCACCTTGTATAAGTGAATTTTGAAGACATTCTGTACCTAATCTGCCTTTCTAACTGATGGATAGCAGAAAGAGAAATATTTGACATATGGATGTATGTCCATAGGATGATTCATTACTTGACAACTTTTCTCATGGAAGTCCCGGTGAGTTGATTTCGTCAATATTGTCTATTGTACAAGTTTATGAATGATGGTATGAAGCATTTATATTTTAAATGAGTTGAATGGTAAGCTTGATGTTGAGGAAGAGAAAGAGTGCAGTTTGGAGGCATCAGAGTGGGTATAGGCATTGATGAAGACCATGGTAGACAAAGTTAAAGTATTGTAACTCTTTAGGTGTTGTAATTGTGAGGTCATTATTGTAAAGATTTTTGAATGTAAGCACTAAAGGGGGGTGTTAGAGATAATGCTTCATTAATAATGCATACTAGAGTTTGGGGATTGGTTTGGGTTGTTGGAGGATGTTGAGAGATTCTCTCAACCTCTCCCATAGTGCATTTGGAATTGTTTTAGATTAATTTTTCAAAATTTTTTAAAATTATGTATTAAACTTTATTTCCAAAAAAATAAAAAGGTTTTCTAAATTTTCTATTTATCTCTTTTGAAATTATTATTGGTGGAAACATCATGATAAGACTTAATTAGCTATGGTGGGGGTTAATTTATTTATTTATCTCTGAGATGCAAAAATATAATTTTAATAAACAAATTTATAAGAAGGCTCATGCTTTACTATATGTGATATTGCAAATTGATGTAGGAGAGTAGTGTGAACACAAAGTTTCTATTGAATTTCTAAATCAATGTATATTTGTACAATGGTTTGTGACTCATTATATTGAGTTCATTGGTTTTTATCAGATCTAACTTATTCCAAATATAAATGGAGAGGTTGAGAGAATATCTCAACCACACACCAAATAGAGATTAGCTCTACTTCTCAATACATTAGAAAACATATTAGATAAGTAGGAATTATATATTCCAACACTCTCCCTTAGTGACTATTTATCTAAATATCTATGTGGTGATATCTTCATCTGCTTCCTCTTGTACTTGCATCTTATTATTGACGTCCATATAAAAAGAAATCCATCTACCGGAATACATGGGTCATCAGTGGCTGTAACTGCGAGTTCTCTAGGAATCCTTTTCAGCTACATGGTTCATTCAACCCTTCTTCCTTACACCTCCCCCTTTATCACATCATCATCAACCTGGGTTTCTTCGGCTTACACATAACCATGCTCTGTCAAGTGGTTTTGACCACAAACCATTCTTTACATAGTGTTTTTTAGATCACCAAGAACTTTTCACATTAGAGGAGTATACAATGGATAGGTACATAACTTATACCAGGTACATACTTAAGTATTCTCTACTACCACTACACAGACATGCTTTCAATTACATGTGTGACTCAATTTTAAATAACTTAAATGACATATGAGTACGACATAATGGGCACATAGACCTCACTTCCCTATAGGACATCCATACACTGGACCAAGCACTTCACCTTGCAAGCTTCACTTTCTCTCATCAAATAATTTGAGCTTCTTCACTTTCAACACCCTGCTTTTGCTGTGATTTTCCTTTCTATACAGACTTTCTCCAACACGTGGTTGCACATACTTGGACAAAATATTCTAGGGTAAGGATTCTTTCACATTTTTTTCTTATTTTCACAATGGCTCTGGACCTCTACTTCACAAGCTTCTTTGCACATCCACACAATCGTCAGAATTCACTCCTTTGGTGGCCCAACTTTGAATAGAATCAATAATCAATCAATGAAGATTGGGTCGAAATTTATAATCACATTATTTGATGCAACCCCCGAAAAATATAACACTGATTGAGAATAAGCCACCATCTAATTTTCGCCGTTAAAAAATAGACCCTAAGACTATAAATGATTCGATGAAATTGGTAAGGATGTGAGATAACTGTTGCAACTTAGAAACTACTATTTTCACAACAATTCTTAGGCACAACGAACTCTCAACTATTCTGCAGTGATTTATGGACAAACTTGTATGAAGATCCACTATCCACGCGTGGTTGATCATTCCTTCTCCTTCAATGCATGAACTCCTCTCCTCAGCACACAACAATATCCTCCAACACACAATCTCCTCAAATTGGCAGCGACTCTTTTTCCTGCTCGACAAACTCTTCAAACAGAGCCAACAACCTGCTTAACCAATGACACATTCATTCTGTGTACGCGCACATATCCTCTATGTAAGTCTCACAAAAATATGACAATAATGGTGAGTGCGCCGAATCCGATGATAGATGGAAACACACCTTTTCGACCTCAATTTCCTCTACCTAGAAAATCAGTCCAACAAACAACATCGGGAAAGGGAACCAAAGAAAAACTCTCCACGCATAGGTTGTCCTCCCATGAGGGAGTCACCTTACGCCTAGCCGTGATGCTTTGATACCATGATAAAATGGGAGAGTACTGACAAATGATTGTGAACACAAAGTTTCTATTGAATTACTAAATCAATGAATACGTGTACAATGGTTTGTGACTCATTATATTGAGTTCACTGGTTGTTATCAAATCTAACTTATTCCAAATATAAATGGAGAGGTTGAGAGAATATCTCAACCACACACCAAAATAGGATCTCACAAATCTAACTCTCTAACGACCTCTTAAGAATAAGATCACACAACTCACGTAGAGATTAAGTCTTAAACAAAGATGCATTGAGAAGATCATGTGCTTGCATTCTTGGTTTGCCCCAATTTTTTTTTTGATTTATGTCCATAAGGAGACTACTCTAAAGGAAAGGGAAGAATAAAATAAAGTCCTACCCACATCGGATATCTATTTCTCTGTGCTTTCCGATCTCTATTTCTTTGTGCTTTCTTGGGCAACTTTGTGCTTTCTGATCTCTATTTCTGTGTGCTTTCTTGGACAACTTTGTGCTTTCCGATCTCTATTTCTCTTTTCTTTATTGGGAAAAAGACTAATATAGATCTATTTTTTGAGTGATTCAAAATTTTTTATTCACATTCCTTGATTGTTTTGAAGGGAAAATTCACTTGAATTTTTTTTTCTAGTTTAATTGGTAAAGTATTTGGAAAGATCTATTCTCTTAGTTGTTAAATCCGCTACTTTGATAGTTTTTGTCTTAAATTAAATTTTCAAACTCCTTTCTATTTTTGTAATTTATTATTATCTGCTTATGAGTTATGTTCAATAAATATTTTTATAGATATATGAGATCTATTGTTCTCAAAATATAGATATACTTTTATTGTATTGTGAATCTAAAAATACAAAAGATAGGGTTTAACAAGAATAAGTCCATCATACCTATTCAGTTTCGATGCTAGATAATAATCATATCATCGCCTGTATAAATGACGCATCGATGGTCGTCTTGACCCTTCAAGACTTGAGGATTAAGCACTGATTTACTAATTTGTCCTAAATTTCTTAAGCGGTGGCCGCCTTAACCTTTGAAGGCAACGGGATACCATCACTGCCTTGATTAAATCTTTTAGAAGATCGAAGGGGTAATTTTTGAATTTATGTTAGTGTTTAAATACCATAAACGAATTGTAATCTGAGGTATCTTGAAAACATTTTGAATCGATGTCGCTATTGTGCATTCGTAGGTATTCTCTCCGTTTATATTTTGTTTTTTATTGAGTTTGTAAACTCGTTTTATTTCTTGATAAGATTCGCTATATTTTTTTATTTGAGCAAACACGGTAACTACTTGGTTCTTCCAATTGCAAACCCGGTCTCACATTGATTCAGAGCATAGCGATTTGGGGTTTCTCTTTCGGGACATCCGTCGACTTATGTGATAGACCCTCTCACCTTCCAAATGCCGAAACCTGAAATGATGGGCCCACAACTTGTTAGCATTTCGCGATTCGACAATTATCGTTTTTTTTTTTTTTTTTCGTGTTGGGTGTTCGTAAACACGAAACCCCGAACTCCGATATCCTCCGTTTCCACATTCGAATGCTAGGAAATTAGTTTAAGTTCTTTTCAAATCTTTTCCCCAGTAGGGAAGAATAAGAATAAGAAATGAGTGTAGGTGATATCAACAAGCTAACTAATACTATCATTCTAGCAACATTCTAGTAAGGTAGAGCAAATATAGCACCATAAGCACACCAGAAGCACATAAATCTACTTCTTACACATTGAGCTCCTATAGTCAATCAACATAATCCATTGATCCACTAGAGCAGGCGCAGGTTCTCGCTCATGAACGTAAGAGTGAGTCTCTAAACCACTATTATAGAATCTGTATTTGGATTTATCATACTAGTATATTCTATTTTTGTACTTCATAAGTTCTCTATCCATGAACAATATTAGAATTCTCTTCTAACCTTTTCATCCATAATAAAGAATTTAAAACAATATTAGAATTCTGTTCTAGCCTTTTTCATCCATAATAAAAAATTTAAAATATTAGGATAAAGAGTGCTATGTACATTGGAATTCAAATTTAAAAAAATGCTTTAAATTTATGCTATACTTATATATACTTTTTTTTATAAATATATTGATGAGTATTTTTATAAATATATTGATGAATTGTATAAAAAAATAGTTGTCAAACATGCTATGTACTTTGCAGTTTGAGTATTTCTTCATAACAATTTAAACCAATGTAAAATAATGCTTTAAGTTTTACATAGTATATTGTAATTCTAGTACAAACAGGTTAACAACAAAATCAATATAAATCAAAGTAATGCCTTGAATATCTTTGTAGATTGCAGTTTGAGTATTTCTTCATAGCAATTTAAACAAATGCCTTAAGTTTTGCATAGTATATTGTAATTCCAGAACTGGCACCTAAACAACAAAATCAATATAAATCAAAGTAATGCCTTAAATATCTTCATAAATGTCATAGTTTATGAATTTTATCAAAGACGTACGTGTAGGTTTATATGATGCATACTCATTCTTTGTGCTAAAAACAGGTGAGATCTTTACTTGCCAATTGAGGATGAAATTTTGTTCAATTCACAGGGTTCATATTTGATTTTGAACAACTTTACCACGGGTAGAGTCCTTGGCATGACATGGCATGTTCAATCTAGTACTGGCACAAAAGAGAGATATCAATAACTTATCTAAAGGAAGAAGCTGGGCGTGAGAATTATGAGTATTGAAAATGAATACTAAATATATATGTACAGTAGATATTTAATCATACATCATACAGTGGAGGGACTTCATTTTTTATCCATACACTGAATATTTAATCATACAGAGTAGTTTACGGAGTTATACATACCCTACCTCCTCTGGATTTGAACTTATGACCTCCTAAGAGGAAAAACATGTTCTTAACCATTAGACCCAGTCAAGTTGTATAAATGATAAATAATAATAATTTATCTAGAATAATATCATAGTAACATAATACTAATAAATAAATTCTAATATAGTACTAATAAATAAATTCTCATATAGTATATTCATGATTTGAAAGGGTAGTATTTATATGAAGAGATTTTGCACTATATTCATGTAGAATGTTTCATTATAATACATAACTAAATTAAGGAATAGATTTAAAAAAATGATCCCATTCTATATAGCAATATGTCAAGTAGTAGCCAACAAAAGTAAATTATATAACTGTTAATTCCTTTTCTCATATCCCACTTTATTAAGTCATGTTAAACTTGAAATAGATAAGAAGGATACAATAGAAAGAAGAGAGCTCTCAGAAGTAAATAATAGTAAAAATTTCTAGAGACTAAACTACAAAACAATCTAATATTTTTTTTGGGGTCAAATTACATTTATGTTTCTAGAAGATGGATCGTGTAAATACTTTGTTCTAAAACTGAGTTAGTATAATTGTTGTAAAGATTTGATGAGATATTTGTTTGAAATTGTTTTTTTCTATACATAACATTTTTTAATTTTTTTTTTTTAAATTGTGATACTTAACCAATTTGTTCTCTATTGTATTAAAGCAATTTAAAATAATAATAATAAATTCAAGTTTCTACCGAGTACAATAATTATAAATATTTTCCATTGTACTAAAGTAAATTAAAATAATAATAATAAATTCTAGTTTCTACCCAATACAATAATTACCAAATTACCAATAGGAATTAACTTATTTTCCATTGTATTAAAGTAATTAAAAAAAATAATTATAAATTAATAGGAATTAACTTATTTGTCTACACAGATACATTTAGGAGGAAATGGAGTTCCTCGACATCTCCTCGCTTGGTACTTCATACTGGTATGCTTCCAATATTTAGCAGAAATTCAAATAGAAGAAGCGAGACTTTGGATCTGTGAATCAAAAGCAAGCGAAAGGTGCCCCCAAACCACAAAATAAAGGACAAAGCCAAGGCATGGAAGCTCAAGACAACCTGCCGAATCCGCAAGCAAAGAACAACACTGCAAAGCCAAAGAAGGACACGGGAAAATGGTGTGAGTTCTAGAAGAGCTCCACTCACAACACAAGTGAGTGTCGGGCCAAACAGTCACTAGTGGCCGAGATGAGGGATTCTAAATCAGATGCATGCTCCAACACTGAATTAGAACCCAGGAAGGGGAATGATAGAGGGAAGTAGATTATCGATGCGGAGCCCAATACCACTATTTCCACAACGAAGATCCAAAAGGAAGAACTAGAAGATCCAGAGGAGGATGAGCATCTCTTCCACTCCCATATGTGGGTAAAGGGTTCCCCGCTACAGTTCATTGTCGACAATGGGAGCCAAAATAAACTAATTTTAGAAGAGGTTGTGAAGCGATTGATCTTGCCAACCACAACACACCCACAATCGTACACCATTGGGTGGCTTCACCAAGGATGGGATCTCCATGTCAGCCAACAGTGTCGCCTTCCATACAACATCAAACCCTTCATCGATGAGGTATTATGTGACATTGCTCCTCTTGAGGTTTGTGATGTATTATTATGGCAACCATACTTGTGGTAGCGACATGCTGTGTATGAGTCTTGACCGCACATTGTTATTGTTACCTTGGGAAATAAGATGTACAGGATACCAGAGGTACCATCACCTACTGCTATCTCTTTGGTTACTACAAAACAATGTAGTAAGCTCATTTCCAAAACCAGGATTTTTTTTTTCCTGATGATCCATCCTCAAGGAAAGAAGAAGACTATGGCCATGACCTCCAAATAGGGCTCCTCCACACGACAACAACAAATGGACAAGGTCATGGAGGAGTACTGGTACATCTTCACGTCACCCACAGGGGTTCCTTTAGACTGTCAGGTCAAGCACCCCATTGATCTGAACCTAGGTGTGTCACTTCCCAATGGAACGATCTATCGACGCTCTGTTCTAGAGAACGATGAAATCAAGAGGTAGATTCAGGAGCTGCTGTAGAAAGGTCACATCCGTCCAATTTCATCGCCCTGTGGGAGCCCAATCATGTTGGTGCAAAAGAAGGATGGGACTTGGAGACTCTGTACTGACTATCGAGCATTGAACAAGATCACTGTCCATAATAGGTACCCGATCCCATAGATTGATGACCTTCTGGACCAAGTCAAAGGAGAGAAATATTTCATCAAGATCGAATTGAAGTCCGGGTATCACCAAGTACCAATTGAACTGTCTGATTTGTGGAAGAGTTCCTTCAAAGCCAAGGAGGGCCTTTTCGAATGGTTGGTCATGCCTTTCAGGTTGACGAATGCTCCCACAACCTTCATGAGGTTGATGGACGACATCTTGCAGCCATTCACCAACTCATTTGTACTAGTGTACTTGGATGACATCCTGATCTTCATCCAAACTTGGGAAGATCACCTCCACCACACCTGACAGGTCCTCCAAACACTGCAGAAACACAAGTTGTGTGCTAATTTGGAGAAGAGAACTTTTTGCATGACCTAGGTTCGGTATCTGGGATACATTATTGATGAGCATGGGGTGCATGCAGATCTAACCAAGATCCAAGTCATCCAGGATTGGCTAGCCCTGACCACTCTAAGAGAGCTTCGCATATTTCTGGGTATTGGTAATTTCTACTGCAGGTTCTTGTTGGGATTCTCTCATATCACTTGTCCCTTGAGTCAAGTCACCAAGGGAGGAGAGAAATAAAAATTCTTTTGGTCGGGATCTCAACATAAGGTGTTCATAGAATTGAAACATCACCTCTGTTGTGCCCCAGTGCTCACATTACCAGACTTGCAAAAACCATTTGAGATTGAGATAGATGCCTCTGACTATGCTATTGGAGAAGTTCTTATTCAACAAGGGCATCTAGTGGCATATCATAGTGCGACACTATTCGACACAGTCAGAAAGTATCCTAGTTGTGACAAAGAAATGCATTCCATTGTGAAGTCTTGCCGACAATGGAAGCATTACATTTTGGGGAAGGAAATGATCATACACACAGACCACCGACCCCTACAGTTCATACAAACACAAAGGAATTTGCAGAATGATTTCCATCATAAGTGGTCCACATATATGCAATAGTTTCATTTAAACATCAAGTACAAGAAGGGAAACACCAATAATGTTGCAGACTGCTTCAGCCGACCACCGATCATGGAGATAACCACCGTGCTCAACTCTTGTGCCCACGAGACTTCTGATTGGCCACTTTTCTACAAGAGTGATCCAGATTTTGGCAACACATGCAAGATGCACTTGGAGGGTAATCGAGTCCCAAATTTTCACCTCCAGGATGCACTACTATGTCACCTGGGACACCTTTGTGTTCCTTCAAGCGAGCGTGCTAGGATGATTTGGGAAGCGCACTATATTCGGGTCGCTGGGCATTTTGGGGTCGAGAAAACAATGGTAGTACTGCAGAAGTATTTCTATTGGAAAAACCTTCGACAGGATGTTGAGAAATACATCAGATCCTGCACTACCTTCACCATTGCCAAACTAACCATAAATAAGAAAGGCCTCTATACTACACTAACTACCCCTAGTTGACCTTGGGAATCCATCTCCATGGATTACATGTCAGGCCTTCATTATACTAAGAATGGAAACAATTGTGTTTTTGTGGACGTCGACAGATTCTCGAAGATGGGTATTATGGCGTCCTGGAAGAAGAATATCACAACAGAAGCCACTGCTAAAATCTTCTTTGAATGAGTGTGAGTACACTTTGGGATCCCACAGTCTATCATCTCAAATCGAGACAATAGGTTCCTCAGTACATTTTGGTCCATCCTCTGGTCGATGATGGACACCAAACTCACCAAGTCCGCATCTTTCCATCCCCAAACTAATGGCTAGACAGAGGTCGTCAACTGGATGATCATACACATTTTGTTCATGTACAACTCAAAGCATCCCTGCACATGGGATGAGAGCCTCCCCTATTTAAATCATAGCTATAAATGGGCCCTCCACAACTCAACTGACCATAGCCCCTTTCAGGTGGGCTTGGGATTCCAGCCACTATGTCCCATTGACCCAACCATACCATTTTTAGCTACTCAAGATGATTCGGCTCATGTTCAGTCTGAAGCTTCCAAGGCAAACAACTTCATTGACCACATTCGGAACATTCACCAACATGTTCATGAAATATTATAAAAAGCCAATGCTAAGTACAAGCAGTGACATGATCAACATAGGGTTCAATACAACTTCCAGGTGGGCGACAAAGTGTGGCTACATTTGTAGAAGGAGCGCCTCACTGGACCCCACCGCAAGATTCGCTCACTCCGATATGGGCCATACACCATCCCCAAGGCTATAGGGGACAATGCCTTTGAGCTTAGTATCTCACTATTCCTTGGTATACACCTAGTGTTCAATGTGGACCGCCTTCAGCCTTACTTTCCACCTCTACTTGACACATCTGACATGGCAGAACAACTCACACCAACAGAGTTAAAACCAGACAGCATGGAACAAGCCACAACTGATTGGATTATGGACACATAGATAAAGAACACCCACCAATAGAGGATCCAACTATATTGAGTTGTCAAAGCAGGCCAACTCCTTCACCAAGGAAAATGTCTCACTAAGGACCAAGCTCAACAGAAGTTTCCTCATCTCATGGAGGAACTCAACGCAATGGGGACCATTTCTTCCTAAGGGGGGAGGAATGATCCAGGTGGATATTGGTGTCCACCCGCCTATTCCACTTGGACCCCCACCATTGTTTCTTTCGGTTTTTCAGTTTCCTTAATTGTAGCACAGTTTACTATTTTTGGCAATTTTTCGAGTCGTGAACTTCTAGAGTCGTTTTGAGGCCCTAAACAATGTTTTTTGGGCATCAACCTCCAACGAATATTAAAACGTTTTAGACCATCATATATTTTAATAACTGTTGTATTCCTCAGATATATATTTCTAACAATGTATCATATGTGTCGAACAAAGATAGTATGCCAAAGTTATGACCCCGGGAAATTGATGTACCAATTTACCCCGATGGGGCCCATATTCTGGCATTTCATCTCGTAGGGTTAGATTTTTGGATGTTTAGGGTTTCCATTGTTTCTCAATAATATATAGGCCTTCGATATTCATTGTAACACAGAGTTCAGAGGCATGTAGCCGCCACATCTCTTCTCAAGGATAAGCTACCGACGTCCTAGCTAGTTTATTTCTATTATGTCTGTAAACAAATTTCAGTTCTTTGATATTAATGAAATGAAGTATTATTTCCACTGCATCTTTGTATTCATGGTTATTTGTGTATTATTTTTCATTCCTACATAAATTCGGATCATATACATAGACCGTAGACCATGACCTCGACCATAGACCATGACCTAGACCATAGATCATGGCCTAAAACTATACGATGACCATGATCTAGACCATAGATCATGGCCTAAAACTATACGATGACCATGACCTAGACCATGAAATAAACCTATAGCTACACCTAGAAGATTATATAGACCAAAACATAGACCTAGAGCTAGACCTATACCATGACCTAGACCTAGACCATGACCTAGATCTATACCATGACCATTTCCATGAACATGACCTAGACCTAGATCATGACCTATAGCTTGACCTAGAACCACCTTTCTTCATCTAAGACTACGTATAACCTACACTTCACCGTTAACCCCCTCCACACCCGAGCCCCGAGTGCATTATTCCTATACCTTTTGTTGAAGGCCCCACAACCTTTTTCACCTCCATCTTGGTGCTCTAAGCACTGTTCTATGATTCAAAGAACTTTTAATATTAAGGTCTTAGGTCCTATTTGTCCCCAAAACCCTATACAACTTTATTAATAAAGTTGTTTGGTATACAATAAATGCTATATCTATTGCATTAAGAGTGAACATGCACTCTTGTGACTTGAAATCCTTGAGGTTTAGTGTTCTTTGTTTTAATCCATGTTCAACAAGAATGTGCATGTGTTCCTAGAATGCATGTGCACTTTATGCTTGGTGCTCATCCCTATCCACTAGGAATGTGCACACGTTCTTAGAACACATGTGTTCTTATTTTCACACGCATTCTACACGTGTTCCTAGAACACGTGTGTGCTTTAGTGCGTACACATTCTAAGAACATGTGCGCATTCCTGCTGGGTAGTTTTATGTGCCAAGTGGGCTCATCAAATCATATATTTCTTTACTCGAACAACCTAACATCTTCACACAAAAATAGCATGAACAAACAATTTTTTGTTTGTTTTGTCTTGTTGTTTAATTCATAGACAATTTTGTACTATTGGAAGACAATTGTGGGAAGATTTGGAAGACAAATTCTTCCACTTGGAATTGCAACGTGTCTTCTTGTGTAATACCAATACAAATTTGTCCAATTGGTATTGTTAGTTGTGTCTTCTTATGTAAAACCAAGACAAATGTGTCCAATTCGAATTGTTAGTTTTGTTTTTTTGTGTAATACCAAGACAAATTTGTCCAATTGGAATTGTTAGTTGTGTCTTATTGTGTAATACCAAGACAAATTCGTCCAATTGGAACTATTAGTAGTGTCTTTTTGTGTAATGCCAAGACAAACTTGTCTAATTGGAATTATCAATTGTATCTTCTTATGTAATACCAATAGAAATTTGTCTAATTGGAATTGTTAGTTGTGTCTTCTTGTGTAATACTAAGACAAATTTGTCCAATTGGAATTATTATTTGTGTCTTCTTGTTTAATCATAGAAAAAATTTGTTGTGGTGTTCTTGGAAGACAATTTTTCTCTTTAAACATGTGGAACCTATGGAATTGAGGTAGAAAGTCCTCGAGGAAAGAAAAACCCATTGAAAACATAAATGAAAAAAAAGAAAAGGCAAGGGTACATATGTCAAAACCCAGACTTTCAGAAGAGGGAAATCCAATTTTCTAGTAGAATAGGTGCCATTGTTGTTTCTCCTCCATCACAACAAGAAAATCATAGAATTTTAGTAAAGACCAATCCAGTTCAGAATTCTATTGTACCTTCAATAA
Source organism: Picea engelmannii (assembly GCA_009831015.1). Lineage (NCBI taxonomy): Eukaryota > Viridiplantae > Streptophyta > Pinopsida > Pinales > Pinaceae > Picea > Picea engelmannii. The sequence continues at coordinate 233,405 of ML778042.1, forward strand.
CTATCTCATCAATAGAATTTGTTGTGCATGACCAGATGATGGAGGATTTTCTTGGAGTTGATTGTAAAATGGATGAAATTAGAGAGACAGCTGGTGCACAAAATTTTGGCGAAGAATTTACTGTGGTTCAACCTCTTGTTGGATAGTGAGACATTATAGAAACTAGTCATGGGGATTTCCACTCTCCTCCCATAATTTATCTACTAGTGATTGAAGGGGAAATAATTGCAACATTGTTAACTCCACAACAGGGAGTTCAAGAGTGCCAGAATACGAGTTCATTGTCCCTACCTAGATTGAGCAGTGTGCGATGAAGAAATACTAAATGCATTCAAGTGGATGAAAGTGTTCTAGTATCACTTGAAGGTAATTTACCCAACCAAACTATTATTTATCATTCTTATAAAATTATTAAACAATATTTTGAACCAAAATATGATGCCTCTAAATGTCCATTATTTTTGGCTTTGTTAAAATATATAAGTTTGACTGTTGTTAGGAGAATCTTAGGAATTAAAACAATCAAAAGTTTATAAAAAAATCATCATATTGTTAGAAAATTTGTGGATGATTTTCAAAAGATTGGTAAGAAATCTTGTTCTAAATACCGTAGTGCAACCCGACATGTCTTGTCACAATCAATTGTTAGCAATATTACAAGAAAACATCGTTTTCTCCAAAAAACCTCTCATATCATGAAACACAATATCAAAACCCTTAAAATGTATTCTAATCATTGATATAAACTCGACATAGGTGGACCAACATATTTATGGGCCTTCACTGGTAGGCTACCGCATTCTGACATGAAGTTAATTGGAGAATTTAAGGGACTAGTACAAGCTTTCTGTCATGAGAAAACTAGGCCTTCTTCCAACCAAAAAGTTGTATTAAAGTTGAGAAGGGGATATAGGGACCATGAACCCCATATTAAAAACTTTCTTGAATTTACATAGAGAGAATTGTATGAGAGATTTAGGGCAGTACATAGTGCACTTAACTTGGGCCAAATATCTTTCCGTAAATGAAAGCCTTGGTATGTTAGAATAAACACATTTCATAACACATTTTGTTGTAGATATCACATTGAGTATAGTTATTATTATGACACATAGACACAGACACATTTTGTGTATTCCTTAACACTGTTGTGAAAGAATTCTCAGTTATATTACCAATGTCATCATCTAGATACTTTATTCACGATATCTTGTGTACAAGTCTAAAGGGTTGTACATTTTATCAAACATATTTCTTATATGGGACATGCCCTAGGTGCAGTGGAATGGAATTAATGAGAAATTGCATCCATGTAAGAGATGAGTATGAATTAGGGAGGAATGGGGTTTCCTTGCAAATCTTTAAATATGTCGCATATGATATTTATGGAGGGAAGGAAAAAAAAGACACAGTTGGTGACTTCCCAGGTACAGGTATGTGACTTCATCAAGGAATTTGTCAAAAAGACACAACAATATGTTAAACATGCCCATGTGGTTCAATGACAGGACAAACATTTTAGAATATGCAAAGATACATTTATCGTTGGTAGTGTCTTATGATTGGTTGATTTACCTGAAAAATACACCCTTCAACTATAAAATGGGATCAAATCCAATATTATCACTTAGATTAGGTAAACATAATGTTCTATATCACATATAGGAATGGGACAGATAGTAACTAAGAAAACAAAGTTATATTGAAGTAATATCACTTCTACATAAGTGATGATCAGTGCCACGACTTAGCCTACATACAAAATTAATTTCAGTTGTTTTACAATCACCTTAAGGAGAAGTACATACAGATGAATCAACATTGGATTTGGTCATATGGTTGAGTGGGATAGTTAAAAAATTCTCGTGCACTTCAATGGTTGTGTATGTTGCACAAAAAAATTCAAGGTACCACATATTTGTAACTATTTTGAGTCTAGGCATGGGAAAGGGGAGCATGATGGAGAAGGAACATGCATCAATATAGAATTACACAAGAAATAAATGAATTTCACAACTACTTCTCTCATTCTAGATGCAAAATCCATTGTTGAATGGTCTTCTTCAGTAATGGGAGAGGGAACAAGAACCCATGATGACCAATCACCTAGGAAAAGACATGTACGTATATATTTTTGGTAGGTTATTTAAGTAGATTGATCACAATGGTATTATGAAAAAAATCCAGGGCACTCTTGGATTCCATTAAGCTCTAACAACATACAATGCAATAGTTTAAATATGGACAAGGAAACTCTCTTGCTTCTATGGTCCATGTAGAAGTAATGAATGGGATGATTGTGAATCCACAGACTAGGTTGATAGATGGGATCATGTATCACTCCCCATTGGTAAATGTATAAATATGGAATTATTCTAGTTGGAGTAGGACCAATCAAATATTTTAGAATATTATGATCACATCTCATATCTCATACTGCTAGGTTTGGTGAAACCTTCTATTAAATTTTGAATAATTAGCATCAATGTTTTATGCTTTGTTCATTTAGTGGACTCACATGTTGGCACTCCATTTTTTGTAGGGAACATATACATAGTGGTTTCCCGAAGAGTTATTAATGGGGAACTAACTATTGGTGGGCATGTTGCTTAGAGGGAAAGCAGACCCTCATGCAATCAATAGAAAAATCTGAAGGCATTGAATTCATGATTAGGTTGATGATTATTAAAGGAGAATATCTAACACAATATGAACTCACACAAAAGGAATGTGGTTATGTATTTCAATATTATAGACCACTTGAATATGTATACCACTTTACGAACTTTGTTGCTGGTACAAAAATACAACTACAAACAATCCCAAGTAAGAACTCATCAAAGGTACTATACTTCCTATCTTACTTTAAGAACGAGAAGTTAATGGATACCATCAATGTTACAAGTGATCCCGATGATCTAATTGAATGACCATAGGTATGTAAAAGGAATAATTGAACAAATATTTTGAGATTTATGAATGATTGAAAATTTGGCTTCATTTTATGGTTGTTATGATATTCTTGTATTTTGTGGTTCTTTTTTGTTGTTAGGGAACTATGTCTATCCTTCCCTCGCCTTTCCTTTCCTTTCCTTGCCTTTCCTTGCCTTGCATTTCTTTTCCTTGACTTTCCAGGCCATGCCATTCCATGCCTTGGCTTTCCATGCCATTCCTTTCCTTTCCTTTCCATGCCATGCCTTGCCTTGAATTTTCATGCCATGCCCTGCCTTGTATTTCCTTGCATTGTCTTTCCTTGCCTTTCCATGCCATTCCATTCCATGGAATTCCATGCCTTGCCTTTCCATGCCATTCCATTCCATGGAATGCCATGCCTTGCCTTTCCATGCCATTATTTTCCTTACCTTGAATTTCCATGCCATGTTTTTCCTTGACATGCCATGCCTTGCCTTTCCTTTCCATGCCATGAATTTCCTTGCCATTCCATATCATGACATACCTTGCATTATATTACATTGCAATGCATTGCCTTGTATTTACTTGCCTTTCCTTGCCATACTTCGCCTTTCCTTGCCTTTCCTTTCCATGCCATGCCATGTCTTTCCTCACCATTCCATGTCGTTCCATTCCTTTCCATTTTATGTCATTCCTTTCCTTACCATTCCATTCCTTTGCTTGTCATGTATTACCTTGGTGCTTTTGTAGTTTTGGTTTCTTTATGCAACAAGGAAACAAGACATGATCTATTGCAAAAAAACTAATCATATTAGCCTTTAAATGAAAAATTAAGGAGGTGTTAATTATGCTTGAATCTAATCAACGAATTCAAAGACGACAGTTTCTTCCCATTGTAAAATAGTACTTATTATTCCATATCTTGTGAGAGATCAACCTTCATCATAAGAGATTGTCTCTTATGGAAGAGACATTGCCACATGTTGTGAGAACTGAAATCATTTTTATTTTTAGAGGAGAACCTATTATTTCCACTGATGTGAGAACTTATCCCGTGTTGTCCATGAAGATTGACCCATTGCAGGAGAGATTTTTCCACATATTTGTGAAAAACAATTCTTTACATAAAATATCACTTCTTCGATGTTGTCACCAGGAGTGGGACTGCACACCTTTTATATGTAAAAGAGAACATCTTTTAAATAAGAGAATGACACAACTACATGGTTGAGAGGAGCCCAGAGACGTATCCCACCCTGGGAAAACTCCATTATCAATTGGTGATTCCTTTTCCTTATGGTTGAATTCTTATCTCATGTTTCTTATGCTTCCTTATTTCTGCAGTTAAGTTGTTGTAAGATTTAAGTAATGGTATATGAGATTTATTAAGATTCTTTAACAAGTTAAATTAAATATGGATTCAAGCCTCTTAATCACTTCAATTTAACCTTTTAACGCAATCAAGTTCAATAAAAATGATCTTAAAGAAGACCTTTAATGGAGTGGAATAAAACTGAGTAAAGATTGGTAGTAGGGTAACCCCAGTCTCAGATCACCATGCCATGCCATGCCTTTCTTTTCCTTGTGTTTCCTTTCCTTTCCTTTCCATGCCATGACATCCCTAGTCTTGACATGACATACCATGCCTTGCCTTTCCATGACATTCCTTTCCTTGCCTCTCCATTCCATGCCTTGCATTTCCATCCCATGCCTTGCATTAAATTGTGTTTCATTTCCTTACATTGCAAAGTGTTGCATTGGATTGCCTTTCATTTCATTTCCACGCCATACCATGCCATTTATTTTTTCCCTTGCCTTGCCTTACCATGTCATACCCTGCCCTATCATGCCATGCCATGCCTTTCCTTTCCTTTCCATGACATACCTTGCATTTCCATGCCATGTCATTCCATGCCTTGCCCTATCATGCCATGCCATGCCTTGCCTTTCCGTTCCATGACATGCATTTCATTTCCATTCCATGCCATGAATTTCCTTTCCTTTCCATGACATGCCTTGCATTTCCATGCCATGCCATGCCATGCATTTCCATTCCATGCCATGCCATGCATTTCATTTCCTTGTGTTGCATTACCTTGCCTTTCCTTGGCTTGCCTTTCCTTTCCATGCCATGCATTTCCTTGTGATGCATTACCACACCAGAGGGACCCCAACAGCTGAAACCTAGTTTTCCAAATCCAATGAAATCGATGATTCGCATGTCTGAGGCTTGTCTAGAATTTTATCGAGAGTTACAAATTGCCTCCTCAAGGCATTCAGGGACATGTTGGAAATTTGGTTTGGGGAAATAATATCCAAACCAATAAACACAATATATTTATTTAATCTCCCACATGTTTTTTTAGCCAAGGCCCACCTGACCATGCTACCCATAATTTCTTGACACAGTGTTCTTGAAAATTGACCACTTGTTCAGAAATTACATTGTGCCTCACTAAGAAAAATCCTAGTTCCAAAGATCCTCAAACAAATGCTTTTTTGGGCAAGAAAATGACAATGGAGGGGCCTCACTAGCTTAAAACCAGTTCCCTGGATCTAATGCAACTGACGGTTCATCCATCCAAGTCTCGATTAGAGTTTTAGTGTGAGTTTCATCTCACCTCCTCAAGGCATTCAAAGACATATTGGCAATTTGATCTGGGGGCATAAAATACAAACTGAGTAGCATAACAAATTTATGTAATCTCCCACATTTATATTTATCCAAGTCCCATGGAAACATGCTACCCACAATCACCTGGAATAGTTTCCTTGAAAATTGACCTCTTGTTTAGAAATTGCACTGTACGTCACTGAGAAAAACTCTAGTTCCATAGATCCTCCAAGAAACACTTTTTTAGGAAATCGAATGATAACATAGGGGTCCCACTAGTTGAAACATGGTGCCCAATATCCAATGTAACTGAAGGTTCATCCATCTGAGGCCTAATTAGAGTTTTATCACGAGTCACAACTTTCCTCATGGAATTCAGGGACATGTTGATAATTTGGTCAGGGGGCATAAAATCCAAAATGTGCATCATAAAAAGGTTTTATAAGCTCCCTCACATCTATTTTTCCAAGGCCCACATGACCATACTACCCACAATATCCTGACGCATTTTTCTATAAAGTTGACCTCTTCTTAAGAAATTGCACTATGTCTCACTGAGAAAAACCCTAGTTCCAGATATCCTCCAATAAACACTTTTTAGGGAAATGGAATGATAGAGGAGGGGCCCCACTAGCTGAAACCCATTTCCCCAGATCAAATTCAATTGACAATTCATCCATCTGAGGCCACGTTAGAGTTTTATTAAGAGTTGAAACTCGCCTTCTCAAGCCACTCAGGGACACACTGACATTTTGGTTTGGAGGCATAAAATACAAACCAAGCAGCATAAAAAAGTTCCTTAATATCTATTACATATATTTGGCCAAGGCCCACATGACCACGCTACCCACAATTTCTTGGCATAGTGTTCTTGAAAATTGACCTCTTGTTCATAAATTGCACTGCACCTCATTGAGAAAATTCCTAGTTCTGGATATCCTCCAACAAATTCTTTTCTAGGAAATGGATTGATAGTGGAGGGGGTCCATTAGCTAAAACCTAGTGCCCCAAATCCAATCCAACCGATAGTTTTTCCATTCGAGCTCCGTTTAGATTTTTATCACTAGTTGGAACTTGCCTCCTCAAGACATTCATGGACATGTTGACAATTTGGTATGGGGGCCTAAAATCCAAACCAAGCAGCATAATAGAGTTTTTTAAGCTCTTGCATGTATATTTTCCCAAGGCCCATGTGACCAAGATACCCACAATCACCCGACTTAGTGTTCTTGAAATTCAACCTCTTGTTCAAAAACTGCATCGTGCCTCACTCAGAAAAATCGTAGTTCTGAAGATCCTCCAACAAACTTTTTTTCGGGAAATGGAATGATAGGGGAGGGGCCCCACTAGCTGAAACCGAGTACCCCATATCTAATGCAACTGACAGTTTGTTTATCTGAGGCTTGATTATATTTTTATCACAATTTGCAACTTACTTCCTCAAGGCATTCACCAACATGGTGGCAATGTGGTATGAGGCATAAAATCCAAACCAAGTAGCATAAAAAAGTTTTGTAATCTCCCTCACATTTGATTGGACAAGTTACACATGACCATGCTACCCACAATCGCTCGACATACTCTTCTTGAAAATCAGCCTCTTGTTCATAAATTTCACTGTGCCTCACTAAGAAAAACCCTAGTTCCAGATATCCTCTAACAAATGTTTTTTCTGTAAACAAAATAACAGTAGAGAGGCCCCACTAGCTAAAAATGATGCCCCAGATCCAATGCAACTGATGTTTTATCCATCTTATGCCCAGTTAGAGTTTTATCGTGAGTTGAAACTCACCACTTCAAGTCATTCACAAACATGTTGGCAATTTGGTTCGGTGGCATAAAATCCAAACCAAATAGCATAACATAGTTCCATAAGCTCATGTACATCTATTTATCCAAGGCCCACATGAACACATTACCCACAATCACCCAACAAAATGTTCTTAAAAATCAATGTCTTGTTCATAAATTGCACTGTGCCTTATTGAACAAAACCCTAGTTCTAAAGATGCTCCAACAAACACTTTTATGGGATACATAATGAGAGCACAGGGGCCCCATTGGTTGAAAATTGATGAAAAACATCCAATGCAACCTATGGTTTATCCATCCGAGGATAGATTAGAGTTTTATTGCAAGTTGAAACTCTCCTCCTCAAGGCATTCAAGAACATGTTATAAATTTGATATGGGGGCATAAAATCCAAACCGAGCAACATAAAAAAATTTTGTAAGCTCCCACACATCTATTTGGAAAAGGCACATGGGACCACACTACTCACAATCACCTGTCATAGTGTTCTTGAAAATCAACCTCTTGTTTAGAAATTTCACTGTGCCTCACTGAGGAAAACCCTAGTTCCATATATCATCCAACAAACACTTTTCCGGGAAATAGAATTATAGCGGAGGGACCCCAATAGTTGAAAATTGATGCCCCATATCCAATGCAACTGATAGTTCATCCATGTGAGGCCTGATTAGAGTTTTATCGTGAGTTGCAAATCACCTCCTTAATCCATTTAGGGATATGTTGGAAATTTGGTTCAAGGGCATAAAATGCAAATCAAGCAAGATAACAGAGTTCCTTAAGCTCTCTCACATCTATTTCGACAAGGCCCATGCGACCACTCTACCCACAATCTCCCAAAACAATGTTCTTGAAAATTTACCTCTTGTTCATAAATTGCACTATGCATCATTGAGAGAAACCCTAGTTTTAGAGACCCTACAAAAACCATTTTCCATGCAACGGAATGATAGTGGAGGGCCCCACTGGCTAAAACTTGGATCCCCAGATCTGATGCAACCGATAGTTTTTCCATCCGATCCCTGATTAAATTTTTATCGCGAGTTGCAACTCGCCTCCTCAAGCCATTTAGGGAGATGTTGGAAATAAACCTAGATCTAAAGCATGACCATGAAATAGATCCAAACCTAGACCTAAACCATGACCTATACCTAGACCTATACCAATACCTAGACCTACACCATTACCATGACCTAGAACATGAAATATACCATGACCTAGACCATGGAAAGACAAGGCATGACAATGCAAGGCATGACAAGACAATGTCTAGGTATAGGTCTAGGTCTAGGTATGACAATGGAAGGAAAGGAAAGGTAAGGAAATATATGACACGGGTAATTGAGGCTAGACATGGCAAGGAAATGAAAGGTCTAAGTCTAGGTCTAGGTATTGGTCTACATGATATATCTTGTTATAAAATTTATTGATTTGAAAGATTAGCTTTTATTTAATTGATTTTAAATAAGGCCTTGAATTTTTGTTTTCTTTCAATGTGCAATCCAAAAGAAATTATGGATTAATAGTATAACGAGACTACACAATAAGGATGGGACATAAAACTCTTTAGTGTCATCCCTCTCTATGTAAATCCTATTAATTATGATAATCCATGTTTCACAACTATAAAGATACCTAAGATATAGGAATAAAGAGAGCTTATGTAGCGACATTGAAATTATCATGAAATTATTTTTATCTAAGATAGATTGGATAACAAGTTGTAGAATTACATGCTTAATGAATCCTTTGATTGTAATTTTTAGGTATTAAACTTTTTCATTTAGTACAAGCATTATTGTTTTTAAGGAAAAAAAAAAGTATGATACATGAATGCCATTTTATTTTATTTAATAATGTTTATTATTATAGAGACAAATTTCTTGTGGATAACTCAAAGGAAAATAAATTCTCTATAACAATGAAAAGAACTATATTTTAACAAACAAATGGTTTTATGAATATCATAGTGAAAGTACATTTTATATGAATTGTGTTTACACTTGATATTCTAAAATGTGTACATTATATACAATCCATTTGAAATATGGAAATTGCATGAAATTCATAATTTTATTGTTATTAAAAGAGTTTTATATTATCTATGTTATTAAAATATTTTTGTGCTAATCATCACTTTGGTTTTGTGTGAAAGGAATCGATAATTAGAGGTGTAAACTCAAGAGAGACACCTAGATCAAGTTATTATTTGATTGAAGGGTGTTAAGTAAGCATTCAAAGAGTTAAAATTTTTAGTAAGTTTGATTTTTAAATTAGGTGAAATTTTGTGTTTAATCTAAAAGGACATGGCAAGGAAATGCATGACATGGAAAGGAAGGGAAAGGAATGGCATGGAAAGGAAAGGCATGGCATGAAAAAGTAATTAAATTCAAGGAATGACATGGAATGGCATGGCAAGGCATGGCATGACATGACATGGAAAGGAAATTCATGGCATGTCAAGACAAGGCAAGGCAAGGCGAGGCAAGACAACACAAGACAATGCATGGCATGGCATGGAAAGACATGACGAGGAAAGGAAATGAATGCCATGACAAGGAAAGCAATGGAATGGAATGGTAAGGAATGGAATGGAAATTCAAGTCAAGGAAAGGCATGGAATGATAGGGAAAGGCATGGCATGGTGTGGCATGGCAAGGAAAGGAAGGACAAAGAAATGCAATGAAAGGAAATGAAACACAAGGCAATGAAAGACATGGAATGGAAAGGAAAGAAAACACATGGTATGTAAAGGAAAGGAAAAGAAATCCATGACATGGAAGGGAAAGGAATCATATGGCCTGAAAAGACAAGGTATGGCAAGGAATGGCATGGAAAACCAAGACGAGGCAAGGAAAGGCAATGCAAGGCAAGGTAAGGAAACACAAGTCAAGGCATGAAAAGGTAAGTCATGGCATGGAAATACAAGGCCTTCCATGGAAATTCAAAACAAGGCAAGGCATGGCATGCAAAGGAAATGAATTTCAAGGGAATGCAAGGCATGGCATGACATGTCAAGGAAGGGCATGCCATGTAAAGGAATGGAATGACATGGCATGTCAAGGAAAGGTATGGCATGGAATGGAATGACAAGGAAAGGAAAGGAAAGGAAAGGCAATGCAACATAAGGAAATGAAACAGAAGGAAATGCAAGTCATGGGATGGAAAGAAAAGGAAAATAAAGGAAATGCAGGACAAGGTAATTGATTAAAGGTTTTTTCCCCTATGAACTTGGGTCAAGTCACAGCAGAGGAAGATCAAATTTAGAAGAAATAAAATAACCTCATCTATATCAAAGAGTATCGGAAATAAAAAAAATTTACAAGGAGAGAGAGAGAGAGAGATAAAGGAATAAAGAGATGCCTCACACCTTGAATCCTTCGTTCAATGTCGATCCCCACTCCCATTTCTTGAAGCGCTCCTAATCTTTGTTGGAATGAACATGCAATATGAAACCAAGAATAGGTTTCTAAAATGTAGTTATACATTAAAATAACATATATCATGTGCATATATTCAAATACATATGAAATAAATTAACATATAACATAAAAATGAACCAATAAACAAACAATAGGATGGAAATATAACTCTTGCATTGAAAACAATGTGAGAAAGGTAGTTAGAACTTGCTTCAACCTTTGGTAATGGTTCAGAGAAAACTACCCTCAGTTCCTCCAAAGAACTTCGAGCATCAAATCAAGAAATGAGGATCCTCCTTGGATAACTCAATAGAGATACGAACACACCTTGTATTTATATAGAGAAAGGAACACTGGAAAATGAGTTTCCATGTATGGGATGCTACTCAAAGAATTAAGGGATTAGGGAAGATTGCTAAAAGTTTCTAGCATGATCTTGCACCTTAGTTATTCCTCCTAATATATGCATTCAATGGTGCACTTATACCATCCTTTAAAAGTTCAGGAGGTTGAAGTATGTTTGATATGGGATTAGGGAGGTTGGGAAACGATCCCAAATGAAATCCCCACCCAAAAAGGTGGAATTATTTTATTTTTTCTATTTTTGAGGGCATATGTGGGTTGCAATATAGAAAGACACGAATTTCTATGTGTTGCACAAAGAAAACCCCATATATAATCAAAATTCAAGTTTTTTAGGTGATTTTGATGAGGGAAGTTGGTATTTTGATTAGCAAGCTAGGGGAAGGGTTGGCCCATCTCACAAATGCATATGTGTGGAAATTCCTATTATAACAAATTCCCCCTAATGTGTGAGGTCAGAAGGGAAAGTGATGGCCAAAATACATCATAAATCTGAGAGATGAAGATGCAATGAGAATACATGGAGGTTCCCAAGACAATTGATCCAAAAAAATAATCCTTCATCCAAAATCAAGTAAGAGTATTCTCTTCCCAAGTCGGGCATACCCATACTCAGGAGTGGTGTAAGCATGGCCTCCAAATAAAATACATTGCAGATCCATGCATTATATAAGAGTATGACAAATTTCCATGGACATGATAAATACAAAGTGGATCCATGTGATATACATGAATTAGAAAGCATGGCCACGAGGAATACATAGTGGATCCATGCGAAAGTAGATCATAGCCATGAATAGATACACAATGGAGCTATGTCTCAAAATCAAGAACATAGGATATCTGGGAATAATGGAGTGAAAAAAATGATCCTCTTCAAGTACCAATGTCTACGAAGTGGTACAATATGTAGGGTAGGATCGCAAAATATGTGATGCTCGTACTTCACCCGAAGTCTTCAAAACGATCGGTCGTGGTACAAGTCTGCACTATGTGAATATATGTGTTTGGGTCAAACATAGTGACACACCATTTGATTATTGATCATTGATGTATGCCATTAAGAAATGAAAGACAAGCCACCGATGATGAATATGAGTGTCAAGATATCATGGTACAATCTAACAAGTGTGAATAAATGAGTTGATGTCAAACACCTGGTAGAATCTATCAATGGGAATTTTTTTTATTCTCATTATCAACAATGAGGGAACTTACCAATGATGACTACAAGCCCCAAGGTACCAAATATTACTCTATATCCCTATCCCATAACAATATGTGTTGAATTTGATAGGAAGATATCTATTGGAAGGAAGACATTAAGGCATCCTCCATCATCCAACACAAGGGGTAGAAGAAGGACAAAGATTTGGAAGGAATCAGACATAAATATTGTAATGACCACACTGAGGTATGACTCCAACATGCACCAGATAAAATAGTGCATGACATAGACTCTTTGAATATTATCCAATAATGTAGAATACTAACAAAGATGAGGAATCCACTAATGGGATCAAATGGAAACCAAAGTACCACACAAATCCCTATGTGTGATTATTTTTGTCGATGTTTAACACAAGGGAATCCACTTAGTCAATGACCAATGATGTTTTATCATCTGCTGAGCACAAGGTCACCTATCAATAATGAAAATAGGCCCAGGGTGCAACTCTAGGTCATAATCTTAGAGTAATGTGTCATAGTGGATAAGGGCGGACTTGCCAACAAGAATTCAATGGGGACCTTCTATACTAGCACGAGTAAATGATAGATATACTTGTGATGATGAGATGGAATTGACTCACTTGGGAAGGATGACTTGAGAGGACAAAGAGTTACTGTAGAAAGGCCCACTCAAGCTAAAAATTCCCTTGAACAAAATCATGACACATTATGTGACTTAGGCAGCATGACTATAAACTGGGATACATTTGTGATACAAAAGGAATAAACAAATGCTCCATATGGTTGGAAGAATAACCAACTAAGGGAAATTATACTCAATAATGAGAAAAAGTCTCCTAAAGAAATACTAGACCCAAAATGATGAGATACTGACTCAATATTGTGCTTTGTTCAAGGACAAAAATAATTCTACCAACAAAAGAGATAGACACTTTCGCCTCATCTTTTTGTTTTTATTTTTATTTTTTTGGTCTTTTTCATATTATTAAATCCTGAAAAAAGAATAAAAGAATGTTACAATATAGTGGAGGAAACAAGTGTCGTAGGCAAGAAAACTAGTTCCAGAGTGCAAGGAACATACCTATGCTCAATGAAAGGAAAGCATATGTAGGATAAGGATACTCAGGGAATGTTTTCTCCAAGATTATGGTGTCGATTCACAAAGGCATAAATTGTAAGGCTAGGAACTAATAGGAATGCATAAGCAATTGGTTCAACAATAGAATTATGAAGCCAACATTAGATCTAAAAGCGTGAGTAGTCAATATGTAATGCAATTAGAAATCAACCTCATTTTGGAAGCCACTTTAAATAAGATTCCAATAGTGTTCTTTTTCATAAATTTAGTCTCCCGATCCCGTAAAAGTGTAAAACAATACCAAGGAGAACTATTTTAGTCAATGTTGACTAGATTATTTATTTTTATAATTAGTCCATTTGGTCTGAAAAAGGGGTAAAATTGTATTGAATAGACGTCATTTCAAATCTGTTTAATGAGTGTGAAAGAAAATAAGATCACTTGACAATCCTTTCATTTTTAAGGAGTATGAAAGATATTAACTTAGACTCCACGATGTACCTTTGTCATGGTTGGTGATTAAGTGTGACAAAGGGAAAGATGTTGTTTTGGGAAGCATATAATGGGGTGAGTCCCATAGGTAATGGCCATAACAATATTGAGTAAGAAGAATAATTTTGAACTCAAAGTCATGGCGAGACTAAATATTACTCCCAAGCCTAATATAACTTGCAACTTGAGTGCCAAAATACAAAAGGGCTTCTAAACTAGGGCACTCGTGGAAGGTAGGCTCTACCATCAATGAAACAAAATTATGAGCATAAAGAAAGGATTTTGTCATAAGTTAATGGGATCGAACTTGGTTAAGGAAAAAATGGTGACTGTTCATGCAAATATTGAAGGTGTGTGAGACCTACTCTAAATGGTAGTTACACAAAAACATTACCTGCCAGAGTCTTGAAAAGACTCGGTCAACTGATAAAAATATCAACAGGTACCAAAAATATAGCTTTATAAGCCTGCCATGGAAACCACAACACTACAACATAGTTTGAAATTAGTTCAGTTAATGGAAAAAATAAAAACTATGGAAAGTGGGTTTAAAATTTGTATAAATAAAGCAATTTTTTCCATTTTACCATTTCATTTTCACCAAATAAACTAAAATTAACCCAAAATTGGAAAAATCCTTAAAAAGTCATTTGGATATTGTGGGATCTTAGAGCAATGAAATCATGAATCGTCTATACCAAGTAGGTTCTCATTCCATTCTTTTCATTTTCATCCTTTCCATTTTAAATTTTCATGGAAAATTGAGGGTTAGCCATCTCTTTTTCTTCATAAGTCTGTGCGTCTGCGAGTTTCCACACAGTGACTTGCAGATGTATGTGCATGATGGAAAAAATAGGTGCGGATATCCACACCTCTTATCAATGAGAGTCATGTATGCCCATAACTACTTTTAAAAATAAAAGACTAACTATATTTCCTTTGGATTTTGGGCAGGATGTTTTTCCACTAGAGGGAACGTGAGTATGAGGAATTTGATCAAGATTTTTTTGATGATGATGATTCCAAAGAGGCTCTTTGAAAATGTGGCATGTACAAATTTTTCCAAATTGGTGGCATGAAGGATCAAGAAATATTTCTAAACCTTCTCATTGACTACTAACAACCTGACGCAAGAGAATTCATGCTTGGTAGGAAGTCCTTGAACATCACCATTGAGGACATTCAATTTATCACTGGTTTGTCATGTAGAGGTGAGTTTCACAACTTCACAACCCATGGAGGAGGTGGTCGGACCATCAATGACTATATCGATGAATATTGCGAGGATGGCATAGAGAAAACATGCTCATAAGTGCTCATAAGGACTCATATCCAAGGACACTTATGACCATGTCCTGCTATGGTACAGTGGATTGAGTTGTTGTCCCATCTAGGAGGAGGGAAATTGTCCAACCCATTTGATGATGACTTATTTACTTGGTGGGAGAGTCAAGTCCCATTTATCAAGGACTATCCATATGTCGAGATCAACTATACCCACGATCCTAATGTCATCATTCCTCCTAGTGACGAGATTGAGGACATAGGTAAATTTTGTTTAATGTTATTTAATTTTTATTTGTTTATTATATATTACAAGTAAAAATGAAAGAAAATATTTCTATCTTTTGTTGAGACTCATAATCTTAACAAATGTTATTTAAATGTGCAGGTAGAGCACCAACAAGACCAGCATGCGTTCCGCGACACATTCGTTAGAGAAGAGAGAAGATTGGGCCTAGAGAGGATGCGACGAGGACTTTACGAAGCATAGGTAGGAACATGGAGGCACTGACATGATCCATTCCCATGGCCACTATAGATGACCTGCCAGTAGGGATGCATTGTCATGTAGTAGGAGTACCTCATACATGGGTTTTTATGTTCCTAAGTTTATCGAACACCGTATTATGATATGACAGAGTTCATCAACAGCAGGCCTAGACTATTACGTGCCAAGAGAATGATTTTGTACTGATATATATTTGGGGATAGTAGCCCAAATTTTGTATTATGCACCTCTTTTTGGACATACATATTTATATACACATCTATCTTTTTTGTTCATTATTTTTGTTTTCTTTACTTACAAATGATAAATATTTACATTTGTGAAATTTTTTCTTATGTGATTAATGAGACAAATGCCAATCTAAAATATAATTAGCATAGATATCAACTACTAGATTATCACTCCTAGGAACATGCTCATAAGTAATGAATTCAAATGATTGTTCCAAAATATGTACCCTAAGGAAATGATGGAACAAGATCGAATCCTGGATCTGGTATAGACCATTAAACTATGATACCACCAACTGAGAATCTATAAACACATGAAAGTGTCGAGTTCCATGTGACAAAGCATCTCGTAAAAGCTCGATAATGACACTATATTTGACAAAATTATTGGTATTTTCTTCGATACATACACATCAAACATACACTAGTTGGTTAGTAGGTGAATAAATCACCCAGGCCACAGAAGCCAAGTTCTAAGAATGACGACTGGAACCGTATGAAAATCCAATATAAACTAACGACTCTTCGAGAATCTATCACAAAATAGATGCACAATAATCACTAACGCGAAAAAATGAAAAACATCCAATGAAAGTTATGTACAAAAATAAACACTATTTACAAAAGGACTAGTACTCGAGCCGTGAGGCTCAAGGATAGTACTTTTTAAGGTAGATCCCATTTCTGGGCTCCGACAATGTATTCCACTCAAAATATACTGGCTCATAAGATCCTTTCTCCAACACCTATCACATGATATATGGAACGTACAACATGGGGTTGAACTTACCTGCCTCTAGGGCATCCTTGTCTTGGTCATAAACTAAGACAATCTCTCCTTCGGAGAACACCCTATGATGAAGAAACTTGTCATGTTGAGACTTGACACTTTTCTTATGTGATTCATTTTCCATTTCCACATCTTGACGTTGTTCAAGGTAAATGAGACATTCTTTGAGATGAATCATATCCGAGAGGAGATCAACAATGATCTTGAGCGAAGGGATTTCAAACTCAATAGGAAAGATTACGTCAACTCCATGGAAAAGTTGAAAATGAGAGAATCATGTTGCAGTCTTAACTAAGGTTCGGTAAGCCCATACTGTCAGATATAACATCAAGTTCCACTTCAATCAGATTTTTAGTTATATATTAATGGCTTCAACCTTAACGTTAGCCTAAGGATAGTAGGGAGACGAGTGCTCCTATATAAAACCTAGTTTTGATGCTATCTCTAACATCATGTGATGTAGGAGCATCTCTCCATGCAGCCAACCAGCCATCCAGCCACATCAGCGTGCATGCATTCATAGGCAAAAAAGGAGGCGCAGCCTCATTTGTATTTGTATTGAATGTAATTTAATGTGCTTAGGCTGTTGAGCCAGGAAATCCATGCTTTTGCATAGGCATTAAATAGGATCGACCTTTATTGTAGATTGGCTGAGATCTAGGTCCGATTCTGGACTAGACAACCCCATTCATTGTAATTGAATAGGGTAGGTGTACCTGGAGGGAAGCACTCAATGAGCCCTCAGGTAAAAGAGATATTCAGATCTCATTTTGAAAAAAAAGGATGCATAGAATGGTAGAGTTGAAGAGCCGAGGAGAGCTCGGGAACACCTTGTAAAAATATACAGGCATTTTCCAATTGTTAATATATGAACAGAGAGAAGTTTTTCCTGCATGATATTCCGTTTATGTGTGTGTCTGTGATTGTTTTCCTTTATGCTGTAATTGTATGCTGTTATCATGCATTTGCAGGGAGTTGGTTTGATTTCAGGTTGAGGGTCTTTGAGGCTTCACACCAGGTGGGTGTGACAGAACGTTGAGGTTCTGATGGCCGTGCATAGAGTTGCATTCTGAACTCTGAGGAGTCAGACAGAGGTGTGATGAGGCACAGGTTGAGATCAACCACTCAGGAAGAAGAAGACCTTTGAGGTTGCTAAATACCTCAAGAGGTAGGCTCTGTGGGAGAGGGCACAGTGCAGACAGAAACTTTGCTGAAGGTTCTGTAAGGCTCTGCCAAGTGGGCATTGAGCAAATACTCCGCCAGGAGGGCGTTGAGGGAGTGTGCATATAGCACAGGAGGTAGGAATTCTTTGAGTCCTATCATCTGAAGGAAGCATCCACTGGGGGAGCTTTCATTGGGTTACTGAATACCCAAGGCACTCAGCAATAGGTTTCTTGAGTTGGAAGACTGCCAGGGGCATCGTATTCTCCATCTGTGGGAGAAAGAGGTGAATGAGTTTCAATTGTTTCTCTGTTTGAGCCAGGAGATTCCTGCATAGAGTGCAGTCGAATTCATCCGCATAGAGTGCATTGATGAGGCTTAATAGTTAAACTCTCATTCTCGCTCACCCAGAAGTAGATTGGGTTGGTAGAGCCGTGCAGGAGAAGTGCATGCCGACTTTGAAGTCTCAGCATTTAGAATGAGCACAAGAAAACCGTGATCACTGTGGCTGCAAACACACAGGATCTGGAAGACCCAACATTTAGAGGGTTGTTGAGATCGAGCACAAGAGTGTGCGCAGAGTCCCTGAAGGAGTGAATCGACATAGCTCAGGAGGGATAGACTCTTCGAAGTTCCTGGAAGCAAGACCCAGGAGAGGCTCGAGCAGGATGAGGTTTTGGAGCGGAAGGATTCGTCAAAGGAGGAGAATCAACGGCCAGGGTTCGCAGGACGGACTCGCGAAATCCCGCAGACCATTCGATCTCAGTGAAGCTGTGAAGGAGTTAGTCCTTAGGCGTAGGAAAGAGAACCAAAGGCCATCGGGGTTCGGCCTTCGACGTTCGATGAGATGAGAGTCTATACCCTTTGAAATCACAAGTAACGATTTCCTGAATTAATCGAAGCCATCGGTTGCGACAGGACAGGTGGCGCGAGATCCCGGGAGGTCATGATTCAGCATTCGGGACTTTCCGTTGCAAGGAAATTGTGAACGGTGAAACCGCGATCACGTGATCCCTGATATACGGAGGGAGAGGTGACGTGACAGGAGGATAGCACACATGTGTCGGAGTTCGGAGTTCAGGGTTTTTTGGAGCGAGTAAATCACAACATCAGAGGTGCCGATTTCCCGATAGGGAAACTCCGACATATGAAGGCGTTGACCCGTTGACCCATCGGGGTTCGGGGTTTGGAGTTGCATGAGATTGTGCATACAGGTTCCCGATACCTCAAAACCCGATCTCCCAAGAGGTGAAGAGGAGATCACCGAAGGAGAGCTGTGGGTAGAGAGAACTCCCGAGAGGAGTTGGAAGAGTTCTTTAACTCTTCGGGCCTGTGTGAGAGAAGGTCCTGGTGGGAGCGGGTCGGACCGTGAGGGTAGCGATTTCGTGTCAAGTGGTATCAGAGCTGGAATTTCATCTATAGACTGTAGGTGAAGAGAGAAGGATAAAAAGGAAGACAGAGTTGATGAGGACTCTGTAATAACTGTCGGCAGGTAGGCAGCAATCAAGTAGACAGTCTGCAAGACTGCAAAGATGAAGCTGGTTGAACTCATGATGAGGAGTGACAGTAGAAGATCTGCCAGAAGGGCAGATAGAGACAGCAGGATGGCTACTGAATGCCATAGGCATGCTGAAAAGAAAAGCTCAAAGCTGACGAGGGCAGTAGAAATGGACAAAGAACTCACTGACATCAGGGCAGAGATAGAGAGGCTCGAATCATTGATGCGGCAGGATGAAGAATTGGTTGAGGTATGTGAACTTGAGACTGGAAAAGGTCTTGATGATGGTGATTGGGATGAAGTGGGATCGACTGATGATCTCAAGCACTGTCGGTTGGGAAAAAAAGAAGAAATTCCGGTTTCCCAAGAGGGCAATGAATTGAGATCAGTTGAGGGTCTCAAAGACTATCGTGAGAACAGTCAGGAAATTTCCAATTGCCAGTTGGGCAAGGAAATAGAAATGAGATCAGCTAAATATCTCATGGATTGTCAGGAGGACAATGAGGAAAATTTGCATTGTCAGTTGGGCAATGAAAGGAGATCATATGAAGATCTCGAAGACTGCTAGGAGGACAGTGAAAGCATCGAAGACTGCCAGGAGGGTAGCAGAGGCGTGTTAAACTGCCAGGTGGGTAGAGGTGAAATTTTGGGACTGTCTGAAAGTCTCATGGACTTAGCGGAGAGCCAAGTTCAGCGATGGGTACTGATGCAGGTGGGATTGATGGATCTCAAAGTCTGCCAGGAAGGCCACGAAAGCATCCCACTTTGCAGGGATGAGGTGAATCAGATTCAGCCAGAGGATCTGACCGAGTAGATGAGCTCGCAAGGGGATCAGCAGGTGCAGCTGACAACAAAAGATTTTAGGGGCCGTGTGAAGATTGGGGGAATTTACATATTCCTGTCATATTCCTAGGAGGAGACAAAATTTTATGATGCGGATGCAGCAGGGGAACAGTCACAATTGATGATGACTGTCAAAGAAGAAGATGAACATTCGGTGGAATGTCTCACTGACTCCAGCCAGTGAGCTGAGAGTGCTGTGGAACTGAAGCTGACAGCGGGAGGAGCGGAAGGATGGAATCAACATTCTGAAGAATGGCTGGGTACTTTCAGCCAAGAAGCTGAAGGGACTGTAACGATGAAGGTTGCAGCAGGAGCCAAAGGGGATGATGAGCATTCTGAGGAATGTCTTAGCATATTCAACCAGGGAGCTGAAAAGAAAGAAGTTGTAGCATTGAGGCTGACGGCACAAGAAGAAGAAGTAGGCGAAGAAGAGAGTGAGCATTCCGAGGAATGGCTCAACATATTCAACGAAGAAGCTGAAAACACTGCAACACGGGAGGTTGGAGGAACAGAAGATGAAGACATGGACAACACTTGTCTTGCTGATCTGTGGGAATAGATGGAAGCCCTAGAGGAAAGGGTAAAAGTGCAGGGCACGCACATCCAACAGATGAAGTTGGAAATATATGAAGGCGTGTGAGATCGTGATGATCTTCCCAATGGCCAAAATCTTTTGTAGCTGAGGAGACTGCAACAACAAAACCAGCCACTGGAGCAGCTGGATGAGGTGACCATGGAGATCAGAGAGCTGATGTTGAAGTCAGCAGGCACTGCCAGCAAGAAGTATCTGGGCAGAAGGGAAGCAGCAGCAGCAGCAAGATGGAGCAAATGGACAGCTCCACACATTTTTTTGGGATCCAGGAGGATTTCCAACAGCTGAAGGAGGAAGCTCATGAGCAGGAGCTCATGATTTTTGCAGCTGTGGAGTATGATACAGGAGCATCTCTCCATGCAGCCAGCCAGCCAGCCAGCCACGTCAGCATGCATGCATTCATATGCAAAAAAGGAGGCACAACCTCATTTGTATTTGTATTGAATGTAATTTAATGTGCTTAGGCTGTTGAGCCAGGAAAGCCATGCTTTTGCGCAGGCATTAGATAGGATCGGCCTTTATTGTAGATTGGCTGAGATCTAGGTCCGATTCTGGACTAGACAGCCCCATTCATTGTAATTGAATAGGGTAGGTGTACCTGGAGGGAAGCACTCAATGAGCCCTCAGGTAAAAGAGATATTCAGATCTCATTTTGAAAAAAAAGGATGCATAGAATGGTAGAGTTGAAGAGCCGAGGAGAGCTCGGGAACACCTTG
Organism: Picea engelmannii; assembly: GCA_009831015.1. NCBI lineage: Eukaryota > Viridiplantae > Streptophyta > Pinopsida > Pinales > Pinaceae > Picea > Picea engelmannii. Next base: position 254,909 of record ML778042.1, read on the forward strand.
TAAAAATATACAGGCATTTKCCAATTGTTAATATATGAACAGAGAGMAGTTTTTCCTGCATGATATTCYGTTTATGTGTGTGTCTRTGAKTGTTTTCCTTTATGCTGTAATTGTATGCTGTTATCATGCATTTGCAGGGAGTTGGTTTGATTTCAGGTTGAGGGTCTTTGAGGCTTCACACCAGGTGGGTGTGACAGAACGTTGAGGTTCTGATGGCCGTGCATAGAGTTGCATTCTGAAATCTGAGGAGTCAGACAGAGGCGTGTTGAGGCACAGGTTGAGATCAACTACTCAGGAAGAAGAAGACCTTTGAGGTTGTTGAATACCTTAAGAGGTAGGCACTGTGGGAGAGGGCACAGTGCAGAAAAAAACCTTGCTGAAGGTTCTGTAAGGCTCTACCAAGTGGGCATTGAGAAAATACTCCACCAGGAGGGCGTTGAGGGATTGTGCAGATAGCACAGGAGGTAGGAATTCTTTGAGTCCTATCATCTGAAGGAAGCATCCACTGGGGGAGCTTTCACTGGGTTACTGAATACCCAGAGCACTCAACAATAGGTTGCTTGAGTTGGAAGACTGCCAGGGGCATCACATTCTCCATCTGTGGGAGAAAGAGGTGAATGAGTTTCAATTTTTTCTCTGTTTGAGCTAGGAGATTCCTGCATAGAGTGCAGTCGAATTCATCTGCATAGAGTGCGTTGATGAGGCTTAACAGTTAAACTCTCATTCTCGCTCACCCAGAAGTAGATTGGGTTGGTAGAGCCGTGCAGGAGAAGTGCAGGCCGACTTTTAAGTCTCAACAGTTAGACTGAGCACAGGAAAACCGTGATCACTGTGGCTGCAAACACACATGATCTGGAAGACCCAACATTTCGAGGGTTGTTGAGATCGAGCACAAGAGTGTGCACAGAGTCCCTGAAGGAGCGAATCGACAAAGCTCAGGAGGGATAGAATCTTCGAAGTTCCTGGAAGCAAGACCCAGGAGAGGCTCGAGCAGGACGAGGTTTTGGAGCGGAAGGATTCCTCAAAGGAGGAGAGTCAATGGCCAGGGTTCGCAGGACGGACTCGTGAAATCCCCCGGACCGTTCGATCTCAGTGAAGCTGCGAAGGAATTAGTCCTTAGGCACAGGAAAGAGAACCAAAGGCCATCGGGGTTCGGCCTTCAACGTTCGATGAGACGAGAGTCTATACCCTTTGAAATCATGAGTAGTGATTTACCGAATTAATTGGAGCCGTCGGTTGCGACAGGACAGGTGGCGCGAGATCCCAGGAGGTCGAGATTCAGGATTTGGGACTTTCTGTTGCAAGGAAATTGTGAATGGTGAAACCACGATCACGCAATCCCCGATATATGGAGGGAGAGGTGACGTGACAGGAGGATAGCACACGTGCATTGGAGTTTGGAGTTCGAGGTTTTGTGGAGCGAGTAAATCACAACATCAGAGGTGCCGATTGCCCGATAGGGAAACTTCGACATACGAAGGCGTTGACCCGTTGACCCATCGGGGTTCAGGGTTTGGAGTTGCACGAGATTGTGCATACAGGTTCGCGATACCACGAAACTCGATCTCCTGAGAGGTTAAGAGGAGATCGCCGAAGGAGAGCTGTGGGTAGAGAGAACTCCCAAGAGGAGTTGGAAGAGTTCTTTAACTCTTCGGGCCTGTGTGAGAGAAGGTCCTGGTGGGAGCGGGTCGGACCATGAGGGTAGCGATTTCGCGTCATCATGCAGTTTTGAAAATGAATACCATGGTCAGTGACAATCTCTCTAGGAACCCCGAACCTAGTAATGATCTGATTGAAAATGAAAAGCATTGCAGTTTCACCATCATTTGCAAATGTCATCATGGCTTTGGCCCACTTAGTAAAGTAGTCTACGACCAATATAATATAACGATTCCCCCTAGAAGACGCTGGGTGGAATGTCATAAAATATACCCCCCACTTGGTGAAGGAGTTGAGGATAATGATTGGAAACATGGGAGTAGGGTGTGTGCACATCTTATTTGTAAAACATTTACAAGGATGTAATTTATTGATCGCCTCAATACAATCCTTAAAGATCATAGGCCAAAAATAACCAGTGCGTAAAATATTCTGGGTTGTTTTCAACCCTGATAGATGACCTCCATATGCTCCACTATGACAACCATTTAATACTAATTCCACCTCTTCATGAATGAGGAAACGATGGAGGATTGAGACTACCCCTTGTCGATACAATGTGTCGGCGATAACGAGATATGTTTTAGCCATATGACGAACCCATCGTCGCTCATATCTTGAATAATGAGTGGGAAAATTCAAACTCTGGAGATATATAAGGATATCTACATACCAAGGGTTAGAAGAGGAGAGGAACATGTGTTCATCAAGGAATGAGTGGATGACCTCTCCCTCCTCCTTCTCAACCTAAAACTCTGACATTATTTCAATGAAGACCAAATATTTCTTAGATTTTTCTGAGGAAAAATCCAATTCGAATTCTTGAAGCATGACAATTAATTTGTTGTACTTCCCACCTACAATTTTCCGATTCAAAACATATTGAAATGGATTAACAAAGGTGATGATGGTTGTATTACATAGTAGAATGTAATGAAGAAGATGATAAACAACATGAAATTATTCCAAGTCTAGTTTCTCGACATGAGAGTACTTAAACTTGAGACCCAAAAAAGCGCGACTCAAGTAGTATATGATGTGCTCGAGGATTCAGTTACCGCTAAATATAACAAAAAATATCAATTATAATCAGGGGAACTCAACAAAGGAGTTGAAACTAAATATTTCTTTAATGCATTGAAAGAATATTGTGCTTCCTCATCCCTGTTATCCCCAAATATTATGGATAACTAATGATATGATGTCTCAAGGACCTTAGGTTGCAGACATGGATTACCGAGAGACAGGCTGACCATCAGTTTCAACTTGCAAAGACAAATACCCACCTCACCACCACAAATCCAGGTTCATCACGACGATATCCACCACATTGAATGGCCTCCAAAATACATTGTGTCTTTCTCTATGAGGTACATTCCAGGTATTATGGTGAGTTTCATTTCAATATTTGAGGAATTTGAGTTTGTTGCATCTATAACTGCTTTTGATTATGTAACATTTTCTTGGACATTATGTTCTTTGTCCCATTTCACTTTGGTGGTTGACAATGTGCCCTAGTAAGTGGGTCACCATTAGGGATAGTTTTTCTAATGGGAGGTCCTCTTGATAGGTCATCATGCCATTCCTGGCCATACTTGTCATTTTCCACACTTCATCCCCTTATCTCCTTACCTTTTTGGATTTCCGGGTGTACTAACACAAGAAGGGAGTGTCCCTCATTTCATGGGAAGAAGGGGTTGAAGGCCGAGAGGCTCGTAGATGGAAAAGTATAAAATCCAATCATTAAAATTCTATATGATCTCCCAGGGATCCCTAGCACAATCAAATGTCTCTCACAAGAAACTGATGGGACCTATAAAAAAATAAATAATAAAAAAATTCCAACCAAGGTGGAGCATGTGTGGGAAGTATTTTTAATTCTTATGTAGAAGCCCCACATATGTTTTAAACTTGGGGAAACATGATGTGACTAGGGTAGAGTCAAGTTGGGAACAATTTTTTATTCTTAGGTAGAATCCCCACCTTGGCTTCAACCTGGAAACGTATTAAAACAATAAAAAACAATAAATGGGATTGGAAAAAGGTTGCATTGAAAATAAGGTGCAACACACCCTCTACAAAAGCACCCATTAATGAGACACTACAATCCATTGTATGTCATGAAACCCATGCCCAAAAGTATTCCTCGCATCCATGACACCTCATCCACATGAATTAGAATGGTTTCCCCTAGAGAAACACCCATAAACTTGAGGTATGATTCACCCAATAGGTCATTTTTTCAACCCTCCCATACCTAAACTCGAAAAATTGCATAGGGTCTTTGAGAATTTGCTTATTTTGATGAAGTATTTTGGATGTACATGCTCATATGGATTTTTTATTGATTTTATTTAATCATCATGATTCATTTTACCTGAGATCCTTGGAGGACGTATCCATGTGTCTTTGTAGGACATAATTGGTGGAAACTTTTGGAAGAAATCACCTACCTTAGGATTCCATGGGGTTTGAAGACCACAGGTTGGATGATAGGGGACCACACTCCAGATGATGATGACATTCATTTGGATGAATATAGGACACGTTGGGGATCTGTTGACGTGTGTTTATGACACACCGTCAACGATAAGGGAAGATCTGGATCAGGGTTGTCTATTTAACCCAAATCGTTTGGTATAATCTACCCTGATGGGTTTTCTGGCTCCATTAGCCAACTAGGATCCTAAAAACAAGTAAAGGATGTGAACTAACTAAATATACAATTCTAACAATCAACACTTTAATTACAAATGACTAACTAACATTGTTCATTGTTAAGCCCTAATATTGGCTCATTACCCCTTAATTGGGGCATATTAGATTAGTAATGCTATTTTATTTATGTCGGCTTTAGGCCATTAGTTGTAATTTAGATTAGTAATGTTATTTTAATTATGTCGGCTTTAGGCCA
>ML778042.1:264755-323297 GCA_009831015.1 Picea engelmannii
TTATACCTCCTAGTCTCCTATATATACCAAGGAGACATTTTCATTTTGAATCATCTTGTACTTGAACATTTAAGTGGAGTAAAAGGAGGTTGCCCCCTCGAAGAGGCTTATTATATGAAATTATCTCTTTTTCAAGGCGTTGAGTACTTTTCCTGAGGTTTTTATATGCTATATTGATGTTTGGTTCTTAACATTCATGTACAATGGTTATATACAATTTACAAGGTTGAAAAAATCGTTGTGGAAATAATTGTTTTAAGATAATGGATCTAAACAAGTTTAAATATAAAAAAAAATATTCTAATATTCTAATCACAAAACTAATAAATAATGAATGAACAACATTTTAAATGATATAATGAAAATAGACAAAGCAAATTAACGTTTAAATGAGGGAATGACTGTTCATTCATAAATCAAAAAATTAAATAAACAATAAATTAGCAAACCTCTTGTTGATGAAAATTACTAAACTATATCCATCTCTCTGTATTTGTATTTTCTCCTCTTGACATGTGTCAAGTGTAAACCTAATACAAAGGAAAGAATAATACTCTCCGAATAAACTCAAAGAAATCTATTATATTCCAAAACGAGTTTGTGATGATAGAAAGACAAATGATTATATATCATGTGAACTTAGAATATCCAATAACTGAAAATGAAAGAAATCCCAATTTTCAGAAATGGTGTTACCCGCTACCTAGCCTAAGATGTAAACTCAAAATAATTGAATAGATGATCTGTCACAGATATCAACTGTACCAAATATAATGAATCGCATAAAGAAAACATGAAATAAAATATTATATGAAGAACAAACTAAAGCTAATTCGATACATATAAAATTTCACATCTAAAATTACATGAGAAAACAATGAAAACCATTACACAGTCTACACAGGACGAAAGCCAAAGAGTAAATTGTTTTCCAATATAGTTTCAAAAAAATATGTCCATCATATGGTCTAGGAAGAATTTCCCATATCACTTAGAAACATTTCTATTTAAACATGTTTATGATCTGTTCCATCATATCATGCAAGATAGAGGCATATTTTTAAAAATAAGTTTTTACTAAAATAAAATAACAAAAAGATAATTCTATTGGAGTCTTTTAATAAAAAGATTTACATTAATAAACATTTTTTTTCGAAACATGAAATTACTAGTCCACTAAACGCTCAACCCATGACTCATTCCCTTAATCATATCTCATCAATCTATTGTTCACATGAAAAAATAAAAACAAAATCAAAATTAAAAAATAATCAAAACAAAATCTACAGAATCTTTCGATTCTGTAGCTAGTCTAAAATAATAATAAAAAAATTAAAATGAATCTACCTATTATTCATCCAAACAAAATCAAATCGTGAAATAAAAATAAACTATTTACCAATTTATAAATTCAAAAGAGAGGCATTAGACATGTCTGAGTTTATAATAGTGTTCAAATTGGACGAATTTTTAATGACCACATTCCCAGATTGTTTAATACACTTGTTGGCTCTATGTGTGTTCGATCGAACGCTAGCTCTGAGCTCGTCGTTATCTCTTTCAAGCACTAAAATCCGAGTAACCACTTGGTTCAACTGTGCCTGTAGGTAAGTAACATCCCGATAATACCTTTCGATCCAATCGAAATAATTGTCACATTGCACTGGTTGCATTCTTGGTAAAGGTCGAGTTTGTTGTGTAGTGGGTATTTTATCGTGTTCCATGATTAGTTTTAGGTCATGTTGAATTCCTTAAAAACCTTGTTGTTTCTTTAAGAAAGAAGGCACATTTGATACGAAATCGAATTGTAGAGTATCGACATCGATATCGTACTCAAGAATCTAAACATTGATGTCATCCTCAGAAATCCGGTCATCAACCTCAATAACAGGGATGGGTTTTTTATGATCATGATGTCAATTTCTTAGTGTTCTGGATATGAGTCGACCAGGTCTTTTATTTTTAAAATTGATGTATGGACTTCTCTATATCTTTCGCCTACCTTGCTTCTTGATTTCAAGTTCATTTAAATTAACCCGAAATGGCTCAAGATTAGGGATAACAAGGATTTTATCCTTCAAATAATCCAAAACCTCTTCTAAATATTTCCTGGGAATAAAATCACTTCTCGATTTCTTTCCATTGGATGACTTATGGAAAAACAGGGGTTTTAGTCATAGACACATGGATTTCTATCAATTTGACATGTAAGTTTTCCAGAGAGGGGTTTGATTGACAAGGACTGGAGGGTTCATTAAAATGTAGATGTGGGTGTATCACAGTTTCAGGTAGGGCAAACCCATTTCTATACACAAAATCTTGCCAACTATCCCCAAATTTAGATAATTGCGAAATAAGCAGAATTTGAATCAGGTCATGATGGAACAAACTAGACTGTGCATTTTGGTTTTTCCTTTGGTAAAATTTGGCCATTTTTTGTAGGCTCTTAAGTAAGAAGAATGGAATATTCAAACCAAAACCTTAAAATACCATCAATAAATGGACATGATACAGGAAAATTAGTTAGTGTCTACCCTCACAGGTGACAAACTGCTTAAGTATCAACAACAAGCCATGTCATCGTGGTTTAAATAAAACAATGGGTCTACCTTTTACACTATAATGCAATTTCTTGGAAGCCATCAACAGGTGCCAAGGGACACTATTGAACTTGAGGTTTTTAAACCAGTGAGCTCCTTCTTGAGGTAATCTAGTGGCCTCTACAATCGAACCCTCAATCACTTCCAACTGCAAATCTCCTATCTTAGCCTTATCACCATCAAAATTTTGGGAAAAGGCTTGAGAGACCTTGAGGTTAAAACCCTAAAAAATATTTATGAATCCATCCCAACCATAAGACACAAGATCGTCCACTGCATCATCATGTGAGAGGAGAGCCTATGAGTTGTTTGAGTCCATCCTCACCACACGAGCCATTGATTTAGTCACACAAAACCAATAGGAGTAGCGAAGGGTGGATCATTTTCGAAACCATAGGAAATAGAGGGTGAGCTCTGCATTTTCAGAGGAGACCTGATACCTAAGGATTTGGGAGAAAGAAACCATAGCGAACACTTAGACTTTTTAGTGGATTCTAAACTAGAGGATGCACAAAATGAAAACCACCTTGTCAAATGACTGCCAAACCAAAAAACAAAAACTTACCACCTGAGGAAATGAATGAAAGCTTGTGCTAGGAGGACAAAGGAGTAAATTTGAAGGCGTGATTGTCAGTCTTATACTAGAGCAATGAGACTGTGATATGACTGCAAGGGAAAGAATTCATATTCAAAATTATACCAAAGTTATTGTTTGATGCATGATCGTAGATATGGTAATGTGAAAATAAAAACATTCAAAGAATAGAATGCATAAGAAATAACCCCAAGGTGGAAAACTCATGCGCTAAAGGTAAGGAAGTAACCCATAATATGATAGGTTCATAAGCTTTTAAGTTCTTTGAAATTATTAAATGCCCTTAGGTGTTCATCCAATTTACAAAAGGAAAGTCTATAAACTTTAAGATGCACCCAAACCAGAGCTTGTTCTAATTTCATGCTTACAGTCATGAAATTGAACAAGAAAAATGATAAATGAACTCATACACACAACTAATCAAACGTTTTTTTTCAAAACAAAAGATGATAGGAATCTTTGCAAACAAAGGAGGCAGCTACATAAAATTTTATCGCATTAAGAAGATATTTTACAATAATAAAATTGACATGAATATTTGTCTTCCAACAATGGCGACACGTTGGGTGAAGCAGTTATCTCTGCATCACCAAAACTTTATATCAGGGAACACATAACTCAGCTAGTTATTAGAAACAATTAAAATATATATCAAGCATTGTGACATCAACTCAGAAAAATAACACAACCATATCATTTGATAAAGTTCAGTCCAAAAATTGTAATCCGACACTTCGTCTCGATCAAAAGGGTAACGATATTTATGCAATTAACTCCAATACCGTTGACAGGGTGACTGCTGCCAACAATCATTTATAGCCTCGACAGGGATGTCATTTAACCCTCTCTAGTACTTCGATCCCATCCAAAGTTCGTCCATATATGATAAAAGTATCTTGACATCCAATCAATCTAAAAACATACCTCAGGATCTTAGAACCCGACATTTCTTTTTTGCCAGTGGGCCTGTTCAGTACCCCGATGAAGTTGTCTTGGTATCATGTGTGCATTTACCTACTACCAGTAGACCTGTTCAGTATACCGACGAGTTTACACACAATTCCCACACTTTACAGTGTTTCCAACTCTCTAAAATTTTCTTATAATATTTTTAGAAACTTCACGATAACAAGAGAGCGGGGTGATACTGAATATTTCACATCCAGGCAATGATAAGATCGATCTTAAGAATTATTTTTTCATTCTTTGAAAACTAATAACTTTCATCAAAATTTGGACACTTATATTTCTATCAAGAGATCATCTTTCGGAATGGGGAAGCACTATGAGTTGATCTCATTAAAATTGGGATGGCGTCAGAAGTTTTAAATATAATCGTGTTTCCCTGAGACTTCAACAAAAATTGGGAACAATGACTAGACAAAGACTTACCATAACTGATATGAATTTAGAACTTGATGTGTAGATGCTTTGAGCTGTTATAAATTTTTGCTAGTGAAATATCCAATTCCCTTCAATAATTAATGATGATTTAGAAATAATCATTAAGAAAACACAAAACCAAACAAAATGAAATAAAAGAAAATGTAAGATAAAAATATTTACAAAGGGGTAAATCTGATTTGCTCAGGTGAAGTATTTCTTGAGAGACTATCCATTCATTGGAAAGTGTCAGGCTGCCCCTCTAATTTGTGCGAATGAAAAGAACTAGGAACCAATTTTTCAGAAATGACAAAAGGCCCCAACCACAGGTTTTTAAACTTGGTATGTTCTCCTTTATTCTCATGCGCTTTGTCCCATTTGAGGACCAGATCCCCTACATTAAAATTCCTTTATGAGGATGAACTTGTATCGAACCATCTCTTTACAATTTGTTGGTGCTGATCCAATTTATGTTTTTCTTGTGTCCTTCTTCCAATTTTAATAAAGCGTTTATCCAATTTTCTAGAGGAGGACATTCCTCTTCTTGAACTTTTTGCGACAATTTCATAGAAGAGATCAAGACATGTGGAGGAAGGATGGCTTCTCTTATGTAAAAAAGGAAGAAAGGAGAATTACTGATGAAATCTTTTGGAGTGACTCTATAAACCCAAAGTGCCTTGTACAACACATTGTGCCAATTTTTGTGGTTTTCTGACACTATTCTTTTTATTATATTGATCATATTTTTATTCCAAACTGTTCCCTTGAGGGTAATAGCTAGAAGACTATTTTAGTTTAATACCTTTTCCTAAAGAAAATACATTCATATCCAGGGAAGAAAAATAAGAAGCATTGTCCAAAACCAAACATTCAGGAATTCCCAAATGAGTGAGAATATGAGAGTTTAGAAACAAAACTACCGGACTGGTGTTGACTACCTTTAATGGTAAGGCTTCAGACCATCTCGTAAAATAATATTTTACGGTGAGTATGTACTTGTGTTGCTATGAGGAAGGAGGATTAATAGGTCCTATAATATCTAGGCCCTATTTCTGAAAAGGTGTGTCTACTATGACAGGCTGCAAAGGGAAAGTAACCTTTTTTACTCGCCCCACATCCTTTTGACAGATTATACATTTGCGGGCCAAAGTGTGAGCATCCTTAAACAAGGTGGGGAAATAGTAACCTTCCCTAAGTCCACCAAAATGACCCCTGACATCGCCGAAATGAAGTTCAACTAACACCTTTTAAGATTCCTCCTTTTCTAAGCAACGCAGAAAAACACCGTCAAAATTCTTTCGGAATAATATATCATTAATTAATTGGAAAGATGTAGATTTAAGCCTTAGTGATCTTCTGTTTTTTGGATCAAGGTTACGAGGAGAAATTCTGTGCAGTAAATAAAATTTGATATTATCATACCATGAATTGGGCACAATTTGCATACAACAGATTGATGTTTCGTTATGCTGATTTGTAGCTAATGTATTTATTTGATTTTATGATTTTTCAACTGAATCAACTACTAATTTACAAAGACCTTGGCCTATAACAATTTGTGTAGGTACTATTTTGAGATTATGCTCCTGAAGCGATGTCATCCAAATTTCCCTTTTCTCCCCCAGCTCTTTCTGCACTAACATATTTCTTACAACAGGGTAAGGAACAATAAATTTTATCCTGGATTTCAAGAGGTAACTGAAATGTTTAACTTCTTTGAAGACAACATATGTCTGTTGATCTACCATTGGGTAATTTAATTCTTCTCCTTTAAAGGCACAACTCATAAATCAAATAGGTATTTCATTATTTTCAACATTTTTCTGCGTGAGCACAACGACATAAGATATGTCAGATGAAAAAGTATACAATGTGAAATCCTCGGAAAAATACAGACTCATCAAGAAAGGTGCTTCAATTATAGATTTTCTAATGGAATTAAAATCTTGATTCTCTTGTGGTCCCCATTTGTACAGAACATCTTTTTTTATCATATTTTGTAGAGGTCTAACCATCTCATAAAATCTTGGAACAAATCGTCTGACAAAATTAATTTTACCCAAAAAGGATTGCATGGCCTTTTTGGAAGAAGGTGGATGAAGGTTGGAAATGAATTGGGTTATTTTGGGATAAATTATCATTCCATATTTAGAGACTATAAACCCAAGAAATTTCCCTTGTTCTATTGCAAAGACTAATTTTTTAGGATTAAGTGAAATGTCGAACTTGCGACATCATTCTAACACAACCCTAAGATGAGACATGTGATCTTTCTTGTTCTTGGAAAATACAGTGACATCATCTGGGTAGACCACAACTGACTAGTTGATAAGGCCACAAAAAGAAATGTCCATTTCCCTCTGGAAAGTGGCACTGGCATTTATCAATCCGAAAGGCATTTTTCTGTAGGCGTAGGTGCCCCATGGGGTGCAAAAAGTGGTTTTAAGCTGATCCGATGGAGATATAAGCACTTGGTTATACCCTAAGAAACCATCGAATAAACATAGTCTTTAAAAACTAGATACTTGTTGTAGAATTTGTTCAATTGAAGGAACATGGTAATTGTCTTTATCAGAGGCTTGGTTTAAATTGCGAAAGTCGACACAAAGTCGAATTTCTCCATTTTTCTTCCCTACTGGGACTAATTTGGATACCCATTGAGTATGACAGATTGGAAACATGATATTGGCAGTGAGTAATTTATTTAGTTCCTTATTTACGATGGGTTCTAATTTAGGATGCATTTTTCTCAATTTTTGTTGAAAAGGTTGGGTTTGTGGATTCATAGGAATTACATGATGTATTATGTTTGGATCAAAAGTTTTTATATCATCATACATCCAAGAAAACACATATTTGAATTATTTGAACAATTTTATAAATGCATATTTTTATTGTTTAGAACACCCTTTTCCCAGATTGATATTTTTAGGATTATCATGCGTTCCTAAATTTACAATTTCGTACAGTAACGAGGAACTGTTTGTTTTGCAATTGACTACCCCTCTAAACTTGTAATGTAGATCATAAAAATTTTCTAATATAAAAACATATTTGGGGATATAGTTTACTAGATCGGATGATAATTCTACAGACTGAGGATCAGATATTACTGTGAAATCGCAGAGGTTTTCTTTATGAGTTCTTTCATCGATAACTGCATCTTAGAAGGTGTCTTCCATATGAAAAAAATTTATGATCTGATGATCGTCATCAAACAATCACCAATTTGTGATGTTTTCAGGAATAGATGGTCTAAATAACAATTCAAGCGAGAATGCGTTAGGAGAAAGACCTTTAGCATACAACAATTTAGAGGCAACATTGGCTAATAAATCAGCTTCTGAATTACTCAACCTAGGAATTTAATTTATATTGAAAGAGAGAAATTTATGTATTAAACTCCATACCTCGTTTTGATAGTTTTTCATATGCGGTGACAAACAATGTATCGCGTTTCTTACCTGTTTGACCGCGATTTTAGAATCACCGAATACTACCAAGTTTTGCATGTCGAGATCTAGTGCCTTCTTTAGTCACTGCAAAAGTTCTTCATATTTTGTTGTATTGTTAGTACATTCAAATTCCAATCGACAAGCAATAAATATTTTATTACCTTTGGGATCGATTAGTACACAACCAACAAGTTCCCCTTCCTAGGATTTAGATCCATCAAAATATAAGGACCAGATTTCTTCTTCATCTGCAATGTTCAGTGTAATTCCCAGAGTTTCCATCTGAGTATAGGATGATATTTCGGATTGTTGTTCTGGGTCAGTGATAGAGGATATTTCAGTCATAAAATTTCTGAAAAAATTATTCATGCCCTTTGTTTCAATCGAATTTACAGAAGTAGTAAAAGGCTCATTGAGATCGTTTAAATCTGTAACGGTGTACTTGAGGTAACATTCTCTGTTCATTCGGATCTTGTTAGGCTTTTCATTTTCTTGCAGCCACAGATGAGACCAATCTGTAGAAAAATAGACATGTAACTTCTCTGATCAATCTCTGCTAAAAAATAAACCCTAAACTTATGGAATATCAAAAACAATAATATCAATTACTTGGTGGACCTTTGGGTTGGATGACAACCTTATCAACACATTTTTATGTTCACCAATGAACTTGAAATTAGTTCGATCTAACTGAATGATATTTAAATCATAAGGTTTTACTTCAATGTTAATTTTATGACACACATATAGAGGCATCACATTTGACGAGGTGCCAGAATCAAGCATACAGTTATGTACATTTCTATTGAAAATTTTGAAAGTTAATAAAAAATGAGGCACATTTTTTCGTGAAGAGATAACAAAATTCTGCTGATTTTTTATGGCTCTACCTAAGATAGTTTTATCTAAGTTTCCTACATTTTTTTTTGATATGTCCCTTTTATCTTTATCTTCAGATAAGTTTTTACTGGGGACATCTTTAGTTTTATTTGGGTCAATTTCTGTTGATTTCTTGCTGATAGAATCATTTTTTTTACTATTTTCAGCAATACTTTGGAGCATTTTCTATAGGATAAGAGGAAATTTAAGTAATTCAAAAATTGATATATTTTCCCTCAATTTTTTAAGATCTTCAACAAATCATATTCTAAAACTAGGGAAACAGAGTTTTTTCTAGTTTCAATTTGCTTTGGCTATTTTGAAACCACATTCTTACTTGTTTCAGGTGAAGGTTTGTTTTTGAGTTTTACTTCAAGTGTTATAAGGATGGATAGTTTCAAAATTTTCTTCAAAACTGTTGTCCGACAAATGCCCGAAAATGGGAGGAGATGAGTCCTCCTCTTCAGGTGTTTCTTCCTCACTCGTATCATATAGATTTTCAGGGGGTGCAGAAACATAGTTATCATGTGCTTTCAGTATCGTTTGCAAATCATATTGTAGTCCTTCAAAGTTTAGACCTTATGTGGTCAGGTTTGGCCGGTTTGGAGGAAAAGGTTTTCTGAAAGGTGGTCTAAAACCTTGTTTACTTGTAGATGCCTCCTCAATAGATCTTTTCAAGTCTATGACTTGATTGGATAATATCTGGAAATCTTTCTGCAAACTTTTCAATTCTAATGTCTCTTGTTGATTTTTAGTTTGAGGAGGTCTAGTGAGAATTTCTATTTTCTTTTGAGAAGATGAAGTTGTTTCAGCCTCACTACTTAAACTATCATTTAAGCTCATAATGTCCTTCTCAATAAGGAATGCCTCCTCAAAGGCTTTTAATAATGTGTTATTTTTTGACCTTTTAACCCATATGGCTATATTGTTATGCAGGGCCTTAGTATAGTATGCAATAGTTAGGTTTTCTGGAGGCATCAAATCTATATGGATTTTTTTTTTAACATTATGAATATCTGGTTGAAATCCTTAAATTTTTATTTAGGGTTCATTTTCAGACTAGAGAGATCCATTACTAGGACTTCTGGAGATTTATCATCTCCGAATTTTTCAAGAAAGCAGGTTTCAAACTTGTCCTAAGAGACGATGGTTTGATGTTGTTGCGCAAAATACTAGGTTGAGGCATTCCCCTCAAATGTGTAGGGGAACAACCTGCACACAAAATCCTCGTTCTCGACACTCCGACGTCTAACAACTAACATAAATTTCTTGATATGATCCTCAGCTGATTGCTTCGAATTAGGATCAAATTTGGGTAGCCACTTCTCTGGATGTTTGGGCAATGGGTGTTGGGGTCCATGTACTACCACGACATCTTGATCGAGCTAAGGTATGGAGGGATTATTTTTGTTTTCCATGGGAGTTGGTGGATTTGAAGGTTGAGATTTTTTAGATGAAGAACTTCCTTCATCTGAGGATTCCTCTCTTGAAGAGGGTGGAGAAGAACTAGGTGGGGATGATGGGATACTAGATCCCCCAACACCAAGAATTGGTGCTTCAAAAGGATTGGTGATATTAACGCCTAATGGGTTTTTGGGAAGAACACCGTCTTGATGTTTTTCTTGAAGATTAGTGAAATCAAGGGGTTGATTAAGTTGTATACCAGGCTGTCTGATTCGAGACAAAGAAATTTGAGTTATTATGATCAACTTGTGAACAATTTATTGGATGTCAATCTCTTGAGGAAAGGGTGTCACCGTTTTGACATGAATATCAAGAGTGGTGTTTGAGGTAGTAGATGGATCAAGTGTAATGTTATTATTTGAGCGACTACACGTTACGACAAGAGAACAATTGTTTGGGAGAGTCTTACAACCTCCATGTGCCATCAATGTATTTCATGCCTTCCTTCTAGCGCCATTTGTTTATGGGTGTTTATGACACACCATCAATGGGAAGGGAAGATCTGGACCAGGGTTGTCTATTTAACCAAAGTCGTTTGGTATAATCTACCTTGACAGGTTTTATGGCTCCGTTAGCCAACTAGGATCCTAAAAAAAACTAAAGGATGTGAACTAACTAAAGATACAATTCTAACAATCAACACATTAATTACAAATTACTAACTAACAATGTTCATGTACAATGGTTAAATACAATTTACAAGGTTTAAGAAAAGCCTTGTGAAAATAATTGTTTTAAGATAATGGATCTAAACAAGTTTAAATATAACAAAAATATTCTAATACTATAATCACCAAACTAATAAACAATGAATGAACAATATTGTAAATGATATAAATAAAATAGACAAAGCAAATTAATGTTTAAATGAGGCAATGAATGTTCATTCATAAATAAAAAAATTAAATAAACAATAAATTAACAAACCTGTTGTTGATCATCATTACTAAAATAGATTCATATCTCTGTATTTGTATGTGCTCCTCTTGACCTGTGTCAAGTGTAAACCTAAGACAAAGGAAAGCATAATACTTCTCGAAGAAACTTAAAGAAGTCTGTTATATTCCAGAACGTGTTTGTGATGATAGAAAGACAAATAATTATATATCATGTGACTTTAGAATATCCAATAACTGAAAATGAAAGAAATTCCAATTTTTAGAAATGGTGTTACCTGCTACCTAGCATCAGATGTAAACTCAAAATACTTGAATATATGATTAGTCATAGATATCAACTGTCGAAGAATATACTAAAGCTAATTCGATACATATAAAATTTCCAATCTAAAATTATACAAGAAAACAATGAAAAACACTACACAGTCTACACAGGACGAAAGCTAAAGAGTAAACTGTTTTCCCATATAGTTTCAAAAAAATATGTCCATCATATGGTCCAGGAAGAATTTCCCATATCACTAAGAAACATTTCTATTTAAACATGTTTTTGATTTTTTCCCTCCTATCATGCAAGATAGAGGCATATTTTTAAAAATAAGTTTTTACTAAAATAAAATAACAAAAAGATAATTTTGTTCAAGTCTTTTAATAAAAAAGATTTACATTAATAAACATTGTTTTTCAAAACAAGAAATTACTATTCCAAAAAATGCTCAAACCATGATTCATTCCCTTAATCATAGCTCTTCAATCTATTGTTCAACTGAAACAATAAAAACAAAATCAAAATTAAAAAATAATCAAAACAAATAATTTCAAAAGACAAGCTACAAAATCTTTCGATTCTGTAGCTAGTCTAAAATAATAAAAATAAAATCAAAATGAATCTACCTATTATTTATCCAAATAGAATCAAATCATGAAATACAAACAAACTATTTACCAATTCAGAAATTCCAAAGAGAGGCATCAGACAATTCTGAGTTTATAATAATGTTGAAATTGGGCAAATTTTTAATGACCACATTCCCATATTGCTTAATACGGTTGTTGGCTCTGTGTGTTCAATCAAACGTAAGATCTGAGCTGGTCACTCTCTCTTTAAAGAACGGAAATTAGAGTAACCACTTGGTTCAAATATTCCTGTAGGTAAGGAACATCCTGATAATACCTTTGGATCCAATCAAAACAATTGTCACAATGCACTGGTTCCATGCTTGGTAAAGGCCGAGTCTGTTATGTAGTGGGTATTGTATCCTGTTCCATGATTCGTTTTAGGTCATGTTGAATGCCTAGAAAACATTGTTGTTTCTTTAATAAAGGAGGTATATTAGATACAAAATCGAACTGTGGAGTATCGACATCGATATCGTACTCAGGAATCCGGTCATCGATATCATCCTCGGAAATCCAGTCATCGACCTCAATAACAGAGATGCATTTTTTATGATCACGAAGTTGATTTCTTAGTGTTTTGGATACGAGTCGACCTTGTCTTTTGTTTTTAAAATTGATTTTTGGACTTCTCTACATCTTTCGCCTACCCTTCTTCTTGATTTCAAGTTCATTGAAATTAACCTGAAATGGCTCAGGATTAGGGATAGCAAGGATTTTATCCTTCAAATCATCCAAAACCTCTTCTAAAAATTTCCTGGGAATAAAATCGTGTCTCATTTTCTTGTCATTGGATGACTTATGGAAAACAACAGAGGTTTTATTCATAGACATAGGGCTTTCTAGCAATTCGACATGTAGGTTTTCCAGAGAGGGGTTTGATTGACAAGGATTAGAGGTTTCATTAAAATGCATAGGTGGGTCTATCACGGTTTCAGGTAGGGAGAAATCATTTCTAAAAACAAAATTTTGACAACTATCCCCAACTTTAGATAATTACAAAATAACCAGATCTAAATCAGGCTGTGATGGAATAAACTAGACCGTGCATTTTGGTTTTGTCTTTGGTAAAATTTGGCCATTTTTTGGAGGCTCTTAAGTAAGTAGAATGGCATATTCAAACCAAAACCTAAAAATACCGTCAATAAACGGACATGATATAGGAAAATTAGTCAGTATCTACCCTCATAGGTGACAAACTACTTAAGTATCAACAACAAACCATGCCATCGTGGTTTAAATAAAACAATGGGTGTAAATTTTACACTATAACACGATTTCTTGGAAGCCATCAGTAGGTGCCAAGGGATGCTATAGAACTTGAGGTTTTTAAACCAACCAGTGACCTCCTTCTTGAGGTAATCTAGTGGCCTCTACAATTGAACCCTCGGTCATTTCCAACTACATATCTCCTATCTTAGCCTTAGCAACATCGAAAGTTTGGGCAAAGGCTTGAGTGACGTTGAGGTTAAAAACCTAGAAAATATTTATGACCCCATCCCAACCATAAGCCACGAGATCATACATTGTGTCTTCATGTGAGAGGATATCCTGTGAGCCATTCAGATCCATCCTCACTACAGGCACCATCGATTTGGTCACACAAAACCAGCAGGAGTAGCGAAGGGTGGAGCGTGTTCCAAACCACATGAAATAGAGGGTGAGCTATGCATTTTCAGGGGAGATCCGATACCTAAGGCTTCAAGAGAAAGCGACCATAGTGACCACTCAGACTGTTGAGTGGATTCTAAACCAGAGGATGCGCAAAATGAAAACCACCTTGTCAAATGACAGTCAAACCCAAAAACGGAAACTTACCACCTGAGGCAATGAATGCAAGATTGTGATAGCAGGACGAAGGAGTAAGTTTGAAGGCATGACTGTCAGTCCTATACCAGAACAATGAGACTGTGATATGACTGCAAGGGAAAGCTTTCATATTTGAAATTATACCAAAGTTATTGTTTGATGCATGATCGTAGATATGGTAATGTGAAAAAAAAAATCATTGAATGAATAGAATGCCTAAGTCATAACCCCAAGGGGGACAACTCATGTGGTAAAGGTAAGGAAGTAACCCATAATACGATAGGTTCACAAGATTTTAAGCTCTTTGAAATATTAAATTCCCTTAGGTGTTCATCCAATTTACAAAAGGAAAACCTATAAATTGTAAGATGTGCCCAAACCAAAGATTTTTCTAATTTCATGCTTATAGTCATGAAATTGAAGAAGAAAAATGAGAAATGAACTCATACACACAAATAATTAAACAATTTTTTTCAAAACAAAAGATGATAGAAATATTTGTAAACAAAGGAGGCAACTACATAACATTTTATCCCATTAAGACGATATTTTACAATCATAAAATCGACATGAATATTTGGCTTCCAACAAGATCTTCCCCAGCCCCTACATGCAAAATAAATTTCTTGAAAGGCCCAAAACGTCAACTTTTGAGGGCTTCACGTCACCCTGAGGCTAGGGTTTGGTGGTGGTGATGGAAAATTGACATATTTTAAAGAAAGAGGCCCATGGATCATGGAAGAAATGATTTTGTTGAAGACTATTGGCATTTGGATTGCTAGATCTCCCTTCTCCAACTCAACAACTTGATCAAAAGTGTCGAACGTTGCCTAAAAGAAGGGTGACACCATGTTTCTAGGGTTTCTATTATGTGCAAAACATGAATTAAATAATATTACTTTTGTAAAGGGGAAAGATAAGGGATTTTGACCCTTTATATTGTGTTTTTCCCTAAGTATTGGGGAGAAACATGTTTTAGAAAATTTTGTATAAATGGAGATCAACTCTATTTCATTTTATCATATATCTCCCATTGTGAGAAGACATATTGGCTGAAATTTGCTCTCTCTTGAAATTTTTTGGTATCTCTCTCTTGTGAAAATAATTCTTGGTGATATTTCTTGGTGAATACTTGAGCTAAAGTGGTGCACCCCTCTTAAAGGCTTATGTTCTTTCTCTTGGATGGTAATTGTCTTGGTGAAATAGGGTTTGATCTCTCTCTCTCTCTCTCTTGGAATTGGTAAGGAAAATCCACATTTTTTAGTTATTTCTTGCTTCTTCTTGGTCATTGTTGGTTGAATCCCTAGGAGGAGTATGTTTCATACACACTCCATTAAGAGACATCTTATTTTCTAAGTTTATAAGTCATTTTTCGGTAAGGGTTGCTAGGAGAAATACAAGTGTGTACACCCTCCTAGATCTACCCTAGTTTGATTAACATGCCATAGGGAGTAAGCGTATTTACACCCATAGGGATATTTTTGATCCAACTCACACTTCTAATACTCCATTCACCCATTTTTAAAGGAACTAATCTGAATTTGTTCAATTGGAGAAATAAATTGTTTGCATCGGTAAACATGTTTTTGTGGGATATCAATCTTGTTCAAGTTGGAAGCTTTTTTCATGTTAAGAGCTTATGAAGGCCGCTAGGGTGTATTTATTGGTTTTTTCTTCCTATATCTATACCTAATTAAAATCTACACCCATTAGAGCTGCAGTAAAACTTTCTTTTTCTTACTTATAACCCACTTTTCAACCGTCAGAATTTGCTAAACGTTTGCCAACATAATCTACTAGACTTGGCACATATTTTGGGTGGATTCTTTGCAAGTTTTTTTGGCTGTTTTTTATGCTATAACAACATGTTTGATAAATCCATAAGGCTGATAAAGTATCTCTGAAACACTTTTTTATAACAACCTTACTTTTATGCTAAAGTCTTTCTCTTTCAATCTTGAGTTGTACTAATTATATCTAGCATAGCTCTTGTATCATTATGTTTACTTTTGGAATTTATTTATCATATATAATAATCTTTTTTTCACGGATATATATCTTTATTGACTACTGAAATTAGGGACAACAAGCTTAAATTTATTTTCCACCTAACTTATATCTTGTACACTCGGTTTTTCTTGTTTCTCGGGAAGGTACAAACACTTTCCACAGGTACTCAAAGACTTGGAAACCTTAAACCATTTCCAAGATGCGTCATAAAATCCATATTCCACTTACCAAATTGACCTATATTGGAATTCATCTCATCATATCACTTTCCGTCTCATTTCCCCTTAGGGTCACCTGGAATTCCCCCCTTGAGGTGATCACTTCACCTCTAAAGTGACAGGAAAGCTTATCTAAGGTGACACTAGGTAGGTTTTATCTTAGTGTTCTCCATATTTTGGTTTGGGTAAGGATTTTCCCAATCTAAAGCTTGTGCGATAAAAGTTTGGCACCGTTGCCAAAGAGTATTTTGAATCCTCTTCCGAACCCTATTGACACTTTGACAAGCTATCCAAAAGCCTTTCCCTATCTTGCCTAACGAATCTAGTTGAAGGATGTTCCCCTTCTACCATTGATGATCTCTTCTTGAAGATGATATAGTGACTCCAACATCCTAAAACCCACCTTTCCCTGATTTCCCCTTTCCACCCTTTGATGAGCATTTATCTCATCTGGAAAATTCACTGAAGTATTTACCCGAGTAATTGAAAGATGTCTCTATGGAGATTTCATGCGGCATACAAAGCCTTGGATTTTTAGTCTCTTTATTGGTATCCAAAAAAATGCCCGATGAAAGAATTGATTCATGTCCCTAAGTTTGATGGTGATTCATCCTCGACTGTTTCACATGTCGTTGAGTTTTTTGAATTAATCATACACTACAACATAGAACAAGAAGATGTGATTATCTAGTTGTTTCTCTTATCTCTTGAAGAAAGGAAAAGAGATTGGAGCATATATTCTTGTAGCCCCAAAAGTATTACTTCTTCAATAATCCTTATTTGAGAATTCTTCAAGCATTGGGGCCCTAAATATGTTGAAGACAATATGCAATACCTTGAGGATGTTCTCCAAGGATGTTCATTTCTTTTGAAATTTATCAAAGGTTTGAAAGAAACACTTCTTCTAAAGTTTGATAAAAGCATAGTTGAGGAAGAAGAGATTGAGGATGATAGTAACGAGGAAAATTTCAAGTGATCCCAGAAAAAAATACATGAATACAATGAGTTATGTGAACAATTACTTGAACATTGCCAGAATAAGGACTTCTTGCTCAAGTTCTTATGTGCAAAGAAAGGAAGAGTACAACACTATCCTTCAAAATTATGAGAGGGAGCCTAACCTAAAAATGGCATGGGAGGTTTCTATTTCCTACTTCGAAGTAAGATCACTTTGTAACACTCTGACAAAAGGGTACGTCTACCAGGAAGGCCTCCCATCTCAGGATCGATCATTTTTTATGCACGAATAAGTCTGGAAACTTGTTAGAGATCAAGATGAGGATGGTAAATTTTTCGATGAAGAAAATGTGGTTAAAGAAAAAATCCATTAAAATAGATATCACGAGAAAGAAGTTCCTTCTGAAGATGAATCTCTTGCATTTTCCCACTCCTTTTGATGAATACATCCAACCTTCTATTCCTCCTATATAAAAAAATGGGATCATGGAAAGTTATAATCCTTTTGAAAACTTTGATGATGCTTTATTCCATGATTTTGGAAATGAAGAAATCTGCCAAAAGGATCTCGATCAAGTTTCTCTTGGAGAAGGCCTAAACGAGACATTGCTATCTTCTTTCCATTTTAAAGAAAATGAAGTAGTCCAGTCTTGTGAAGTGGTAATCAACTCCTATGATGCAGATTCATTCATGGAACATCCCCCAGATATAGTTGACGATCACATTTATGATTTCATATAGGATGGGAGGTGTATATGGGATGTTGGTTGCTTCATTATTGATAGAGATCCCATTTACAACATTGAAGATAGATCTAAATTAAAATGGGTTGAGTGGTCATATTTGGAGGAGTGGTCCTCTTGCACATATGATTCGGTTGTTTAGCATCCCGATGATGATATGGTTATAGACTTATTCCATTTGTTTGAAGATAACATGTCACAATGTCCTCATGGTAATTATCATCTATCCCTTGAGAGTTGTGAGGAGTATCCTTCCGATGACTCGAGCTTTCTCTATGAAGATTTCCAACCACTCTCGTGGTCAAGTTTTGATCAACACCAAGTCATGGCCAGTCTGGAATAATCTGGGGCTCACGTTACCAAAAATAAGTACTTTTATATTGATTCTTTTAGCACAGATTTGTAGATAAAGAAGAGATTATGTATAAGACCTCGAGAAGAGTTTTTCTTTAGACCTAAAATTGTGCCTTACCCCTTTTCCTCTTATTTGGAAAATCATCAAGCTTTCTTATGATTCCTTATCTTATCTCAACATTTAGGAAGTGATGGAATTTTGAGAGAAGAACAAGAACAAGCCCCTGTACATGAAGAAATCGTTGAATAAGGTCCTACAAATTTGTTGACACTAGATCTTGCTTAAACATGTCATAGATTAAGTTCCTTATGTTCCATGATTGTGGAGAAATACAATTTCAGTGATGAAGAAGACTTGCACGAGACACATCATGTTGAAGATCCATTTGAAGCCACCCTAACTTATTTTCTTTCTACACAAAAATAAAAGGATATGGTCATTTACAGTCATATAGATGAGCCATCATATACATACGATAGTTCCATTCATAGATGGATCGATCAAGCTTATGGATTTTATTTCCAACAGAATTTCCTCCATCACACCCATCTCCATGAGTTTCATTTCATTTCATGATTATCTTCTATTTATGCTCATAATTATTTTGTGCTCAACTTATCCTTGTTGTATTGCATGATTAATAATAGGGGGAGATATCTTGATTAAATGGTGAAAATATGGATGCACTGATTCTATGACTTCACTTGACATCACCCATCACCTGATCTTCAGGGCCCCATAGCCCCAGGTAAGTAGGTAGGTCATTTTGATTTCCTCCATTTCCATATTTATATATCATAATAGTTTAACTACATTTCATATTTCATTTTTCTCTACTTGCATGTTGATTTCATGTTTAGTCTATATTCATGAAAAAATGCTAAAAGTTTATTTTCTAGATTAGTTTTCATTTTTGGTTTTGATGTACATGGACGGAGGGTGATAGAACAACCCTACGTTTTACAATTTTATGTTTCAATGTAGGCACATGTCGACCATAAGAGTTTGTATTTCTCATGAACTCTACGACGAGTACATGTCCCCAAGTAGGAGCCAAATGTTATCCCCAACTCCTAGGGATAACTAAGGATATGGTGCCTCAAGGCCCTTTGGTTGATGACATGGAGTACCGAGAGATAGGTTGACTGAAAAATGTCCACTTGAACAGACAAAGGCCCACCTCACCACCACGGCTCCAACTTCATCACGACAATATCCACCACATCAATCGGCCTCTAGAAGACATGGGGTCTTTCTCCATGAGGTACAAGACATGTTTTATGGTGAGTTTCATTTCAATATTTGAGGCATTTGAGTTTATTTCATTTATTACTTATTTTTATAATGTAACACTTGCTTGGACATTAAATTATTTTTCGTGTTTCACTTTGGTGGTTGACATTGCACCTAGTAGATTGGTCACCCTTAGGGATAGGTTTTCTACTAGGAGGTTCCCTTGACTAGTCATCATGCCATTCCTGACCATACTTGTCACTTTCCACACTTTATCCCCTCATCTACATGTTTTAAAACATTTTGTAAAAATATAGATCAACGTTATTTCATTTTATCATACCTCTCCCATTGTGAGAAGACATGTTGGCTGAAATTTGTGCCCACTTGCGAGTTTTTGGTATTTGTCTCTTGTGAAATGACTTCTTGGTGATATTTATTGTTGAATGCTTGAGATAAAATGGTGAGACCCTCTTGAAGGCTTATGTTCTTTCTCTTGGATGGTAATTTTCTTGGTGAACTAGGGTTTTATCTCTTTTTCTCTCGGAATTGGTAAGGAAAATCTGCATTTGTTAGTTATTTCTTGCTTATTCTTGGTCATTGTTGTTTGAAACCCTAGGAGGAGTATGTTTAATACACCCTCCATTAATATTAATCTTAGTTTCTAAGTTTATAAGTCATTTTTTTGTACGGGTTGCTAGGCGAAGTACGAGTGTGTACACCCTCCTAGATCTACCCTACTTTGATTGGCATGACTTAGGGAGTAATAGGATTTACACCCATAGGGATATTGTTTATCCAGATCAAACTTCTATGACTCCATTCACCAATTTTTAAAGGAACTAATCTGAATTTTTTGCATTGAGAAATAAATTGTTTGCATTGGTAAACATGTTGTGGTGGAATATCAATCTTGTTCAAGTTGGAATATTTTCTGCATGTTATGAGCATGTCAAGGAAACTAGGGCATCTTTACTGGTGTGGTATTCCTAGAGATATAAATCATTAAAATATACAGCCATTAGGGATGTAGTAAAAATTTATTTTGCTAACTTATAACTCGCTTTTCAACCGTCGAAATTTGTTAAAAGTTTGCCAACATAATATACTAGTCCTAGCGAATATTTTGGGTGCATTATTTGCAATTTTTGGTGGTAGATTTTTCTACTATAATAAAAAAATTTCTACAGCGATAAGGCTGATAAAATATCTCTGCAAAAATTGTTTCTAACAACCATACTTTTATGCTAAATCCTTTCTCTTTCAATCTTGAGTTGTACTAATCATATCTAGGTTACCCCTTGTATCATTATCTTGACTTTTGGGATTTATTTAGAAGCTCTAATGATCATTTTTTCACTGATATATATCTTTGTTGACTGCTGCAATTAGGTAAAATAAGATTAAATTTCTTTTCCACTAACATATAGCTTGTACAATTGTCTTTTCTTGTGTCTCAGATAGGTAAAAACACTTTCCACAGGTACTCAAAGACTTGGAAACTTTAAACCATTTCTGAGACATGTCATCAAAGCGCTATTCCACTTAGAAACTTGACCTATAGGGGAATTCATCTCATCATCTCACTTTCCATATCATTTCTCCCTAAGGTCACCTAGGATTCCCCCCTTGAGGTGATCACTTCACCTCTAAAGTGACGAGAACACCTAGCTTAGGTGACAGTGGGTAGGTTTTTTCTTAGTTGTCTCCATGTTGTGGTTTGCTTCAAGCTTTACCCAACCTAAAACTTTTGGGGTAACAATCCCAATATAATGGGACCCATGTCTTCAAAAAGAGCATGGAGCCTTTCATGATATTGGATAGTTAGGTACAAACCGTCGAAGGAAATTTTCCTTTCTGTGTAGTGTTTGAAGTTATCATATTGTACATGGGGGAGGAAACTGAGTGATTTCCTCAACCTTTAAGGGGTCAACCATGATACTGTTGGCCCCCCAACCATCACCCTGTCATGTTTACCTTAAAATGACAAAGGCAACCTTAAAAATATCTTGTTGTTTGGTATCTCTCTTACATTAGATTGATAGTTCTTTGTGTAAATATGTTTGTTTGATTGAATTTGTATAAATAATTGATCCTTTCTTTTCAATTGAAATGTGCTATGATCATTTATTTAATTTCGTGACTGCTAAGCATGGAATTAAGGATTCTCCTTAGGTCTTCCTTGATGGAGTTTTTGCATATTTATATTTCACTTTAATGGAATGTTTTTAGCCTCTCACGATAATTAACACTTATACATGATTGAATTTAATTAAGGTACAAAATTCGTGATCAAACTTACAATCTCCCTAACCTCAATCTTCATTCGAAAAGGAACATTTCAACTATATGAATGTTATGTTTATATTACATGAAAATTTTATATCATTACAACCCTCGTCAAATGAACATTTTTAAATGATGGTGTGGGAGATATAGGGATACTATCACACTTGGTATTCAATGTTAATCCCCTTGAGTTGAATCAACCATTGTCAAATCACAATATGAGTAATTCATAGGATCCTTGTTCAAACATAATGAAAGGATGATACTCTGTACTAAAAACAATTTCACCATTTTTTATCCTTTCCCATGAAATGAGATAAGATTATCTTAATCATGTCTTCGCCCATGACCAAAATCCTATGTTTCTTATCAATCCTTGAAGCAAGCATGGGTCATTTTGTTTCTCACTCCTCTATCCTTTAGCACATAAGAAACCTTGAAGTTTGTCAATGATTTAAGTGGCATTCTGGTCCACATCATATTCTATTCCTCAAACGTCTAGCTCTGGCTACTGAAATGAGGTATTTTTATCTACCCTCATTTGATTATAATGTATTTGTTTTGTCAGGAGTCATGTATGTTCTCAGAGGTCAAGTTACTTTGGTCCTTGTTTGTTTTTCCCTAATTGTTAACCTAGTTACAGAGATAATGGCCCTTGTAGTAAGATCATAACCAAATGGTCCTGAGGTTTTACATGCCTGTGATAGTATAACAAAGTTCAACCCTATGCCAGAACTGAGAGATGATTTTATAGGATGAATTTGAGAAAACGGTGAGGAATTTGAAAAAACCGTTAAAATCCATCTCCACAATGGGGTCATTTACTCTCAACACGGTCCGTTTCTTCAGAAACAAAGCGATTTCATAGATATGTCCCATTTTCTAAAGAGAAATTTCTTAGAAATTATGTGGCAGTTGAGGTAAAGGTTTAGTACATTTTTTGTAAAATCCCCCACCTTTTTTCACAGGTTCCAACCCATTCTCAATTATTTGTCCTCAATTTACAGGATACATTCATCAAAACGAGACCCTCATCCACCAACCATATACACATAGAATAAAAGGGTAACCTAGGTATATGTTTATATTATTGATTTTAGGAAGGAAAATATGCATTTGTAGTTTCTTACCTTGGCCAATAATATCCATGAACCATAGAATGCTTATCAAAGAAAATTATGTAAAAGAAAAATCCCTTGGCAGTGATCACCAATATTGTAAAATAAATTTAGATCTTGGAATTTATGGTGGTTGTCGGTGCTGGGATGAGAGATATCATTCAGTTCTTCTATGTATCTAGATGTGTTTGAACCAAATACATAGACATAATAGTGATTTGAAGAGGGAGAATAAAAAATTAATGAGTAAAAAGAATTAAATTCTTCTCATGAAAATAAAAGATAAAAAAAGTCCTAGAATACCATTGTTAAAAAGATCTACCAAGGTTAATATTATCATCGATTCTGATTTGAAAGGACCTTTGGTTTCAAATTCTTGATTTTTGGTAATTCAAAGTCAATTTACTGATTCATAATTTTCTTGTTATGATTATGTTTGATTTTTTCATTTTTTTAGACAAGCTACATAATGATAGATTTTGTAGCTTATCTTAAGTTAGTTAATATGATTTTAATTATATTTTAATTTTATTTGCAGGTGTCAAAAGGAAAGGAAATATGTCCTATACGCTGCTTGGCTAATGAAGATCATAAAGTATTTTGTTTAGAAGTAATATCTATCTCAAAAAAAATTACGATATATTTTGATTGTTATAACAAACTTTTTATAAGTTGGTATAAACATAATTGTTATAAACATAGATTAGGATTTGGTTTTAAAAATATCTATTTTTGAATATTTACCTCTATCCCATGGATATGAGAGTTGGTCACTGAAATGTTTAAATACTCAGTTTACTTTGATATCAAACATGGTGAAAATTATGGGAGATGCACTACTAAATATTTTTTGAGGAATATAGAATTATGCTTTACTTAAGGCTATCATCCTATAAGTTAAATAGTTATGTTTTCATTATAATATTTTGATATTATGGTTCATATTATTTAGGCGATTGATTATGAATTGATTAAAATTAGCTTTAGTTTGTTTTATCAATACATAATTAATTGCTATCATCTATACATTAATTTTTTCAATCTTTAATAGTCCACGATCGCAGATTGAATAGTTTCAGGTGATTGTATTATCTTGATGCAAATCTTGAACTGTATTGAATTTGTTCATATACTTCGAGTTTTCACAGATCTGTTTGTTCAATATAAATTTATTTCTTATTGTAAATGGTCACTTATATCTTCACCTGGGATCAGTTGTACAAAAGTTTTCCTTTCTGTATTATGAACGAGATCTGAATTGTTAAGTGAACTGGCTTTCTCCTACCATTTTCATAGTCTTAGAATTATACAACTATTTTCCATAGATTTCTCTTTAAAGGAAGGTTTGAGGAGCATTTTAATACAGGGAGGAACAACCACAATTTCGCTTTTAATACTGGCCAGTGTAGGTTAGTAGTTCTTCTTCTTTTATTACTTAATTTATATTTCTTTGTGAAAGTTGATTTAGTTTTAAACTTAAATAGTTTGCTTATTTAATTCAAAACATTATCATTTACTTTCATTGTTTTCTTCACTTTTAGTTTCAAAGGTAAAAGTAGATTTGTAGTATATCTTAGGTCTGTTTACATTCTGCGAGAGATTTGGATCTCTTGTATAATCTTTGTTTCAAAGGTTTCTCGTAAATCTTGCAATCTGTATATTTATATACTTTGTATATAAAGAACGTAAATATATACACAGTAGATAATTAATTAGTTACTTTATTTTATTGTTTATATTAGATCCCTTTATCGGCCAACGGAGTCGTAAAACCCGTTAAGGTGAGTCATCCCAAATGAATTAGGTTATTTAGAAAATTTCGGACCATGATTTCCCTCACAGTTCACGGTGTATTCACATATGCCCGTCAACAAATGGCACTAGAAGGAGAGCATAGGTAAATTTAATGGTTAAATTTTGTATCCCTCATCCTGTTATTATTCCATATTTGTAAATTATTCTTATGTGTCATATTAAAATGCACTAGAACAAAGTTTAGATGACAAGCTAACTATTTCGAGTCAATTTCTTCATTTTCTCAGTTTTTCATGGCTCCTGCCCAAATCACTGTGTTGGAACATGCTTTCAATTTCTCATTACCAGTTATCCCCAACAAGACAACAAATATCTTGTCAGAACCAACCTTTAATGGTTAAGGGAACACATATGCACAAGACCATATTTATAGATTTTGTTCTAAGTGCTTAAAGCATAAGATCATTGATCTCAATATTTCATGTAGGTTGTTTTCTTTCACTTTTCGAGGTCATGTTAAAATTTGGTTTGAATTCTTTCGGGATAATTCCATTTATTCTTGGTATGAGTTTGTAATTGATTTTTTTATCATATTTTAACAATTATGATTATGATTAATTAGGTGAATAAGTAAGTTTCTTAAGTAAATAAAATGACGAATCATTCAAGGATTTTGCAATTAGGATTATACATGTTTGTACTAGATTTGCTCGGAAAGAAATGCCTTTTATTGATGAATGCTTTCAATATCTCATTTCTCTCTCAGACAAGCAAGATCGATTAATCGTTAACCAATCTAAATTGAGCACTAATACTCAATATGAGGATGGTTTAAAAGTTCATGGTGATCTTGAAGTCATTAAAGCACCACATTGTTTTTCAACTTCCTTCATTTTGGCATATCAGTAGCAACATGACATTTTACAAGATGTAATTTCCACTTTTGATATTTATTTGTCAACAATGTCTTCTTCTATTGAGGAAAGAACCTTGAATTTAAAAGGAGAGAATGGTCCAACTCTCCATGATATTATATTTTTTTCTGAAGTAAAAGAGAAGGAATGTGAAGTTGGTAATCTTGTTGTCAGTAAAAATTCCCCTCACACATTTGAATAGATTCAAGATCAATTAGTGGGAGATGAAATAATTAGTCAAATTAGCATTGAATCATCTAATTCTAGTAATTTTATCTCACATTCAACCTTTTATGATAAACATGATTTGGTCTTGGAAAACATCTCGTTTTCTTTAAAAGAGCATATGATGGGGGTTGATTAGTTTATACAAGGAGAGGGAACAAAACCACTATTCAAAACACATATTCCTATCATTTCAAGAGATGCATTCCATATCCTCAATTATTCTACATATCATTCCTTGTACCTTGATATTTTTTATCATCATGTTATGCAATCATGTGTTCGAGATCACTTTGGAATGAATTTTGCACTATATAATCAGGTACAAATTAATGGTTATTTTTGCACAGAAGATAAATAAGAGAAAAATTCCACTCATGATCATATTACTCATTCTAATCATCTATCTGTGGGGGAATTGAAGAATCAATTAAAAGTGTCTCAAATTGTGTCTTCCATTGATTCATCAAAAAATGTTCTCAAAGGAGGATCTGATTTTTACCATGATCAATTATTTGAGGTTGAAAAATATAATCAACCAAATACTATTGCCCGTAATGATTGTTCAAAAAATTTGGTCTTACCGTGATAAGTACAAATCACCACTCCACATAATTTCACTTATCTTGATTAAAGATTTTTCAGTTTCCTTTTAGTTTCCTTGACTTTTTAATAACAAGGTTGGTCAAAATAACATCTCGTGCATCACTATCTTAGGGAAGTAATTTTTGTGTACACAAAAATGTAAACGATTTAGTTCTTCCTTTTTGTGATTTTCATTGAGATTCTACAGGTTTTTGTTTGTTTATTATGGTCAAGTTAGTTTGTAAATACAAAGTGTGTGGTGTTCTCTTTCCTTTTTCTTTGAGTAAGTTCTTTCTTTTGTTTTGTTTGGATATCTTTCTAACACTTTGCTCCGTTTTCCAAGACTGGTCATCATGAGGGGATTTTGTTTTAAAATACTGCATCACATGTTCATTTCCAAGCCTAAGATAGTTCAAATCTGTTCTTAAAACAAAACATATCTTAGCTATGATGGTTAAAATTTCAAATTTGATTGTTACCATGTTTCTTTACCTTATCCCTGTAAAGTATTGTTTCTAAAAATTGGTTTAATGCTTGACAATCATGATAATATTAATATTTTTTACGCCATCCCTCATTCCTAAGGAATTTTTTGGATATGCTTCCCCATATCTTGGATAATCTCTTACTCGAAAATTGAATTAAATTCCATGATTGGATCACCTATGTCCTAAAATTAAAATGGCACAAGTTTCTAACCGAGGGTTGGAAGGTCTCATTACGAGATGGTCCATCATGACCATTGAAATTTTACAGAAGTGACATTATGTTTGACCATTTTTGGGGACTTCGACAGGCTGGTCGAAGACAAAGCGCCAGGCAAAGTGGAGATCGCAGGATGTCGCCCCCTTTTTGTGATATTTTTGGGTTTATGTTTTATGTAACGGGTATGGGATGTTGGACCATGGGTTTACCCATGCTTAGGCCCTTTTATAATGTATAAATAGATATCTAGGTGATGTAAGAGATACACTAGATCTAAGAGGTATGCGGTGCTAAGTGCGATGTTGTGCTAAGTGCAAGTGATGTAAGCAGTTGGATCTATGTGATTGAGTTAGCTCTGTGTATATTGTGTATTGAGAACTTACAGGGCTAAGTGCAAGTGATTGTAAGAAAGGCTTTGTGCTTTGCTAAGCTCAGGGAAGGAGGATCTGGCAAGGTGCATGCAGATCTCCTATCCTATGCAGATTTGGTTATAAGTGGAGAGACCTAGTAGAATCAGCTTAGTGTGAAGCTAGAGGCTTTGTGCATACTATGTGTTAAGACTTGCAGAGCTAATTGCAAGTGATTATAAGAATATTGTGTGCAGATTGTGTAAAAAGGATTTGTGTTGTGACCTAACTTAGGGAAGGAGGATCTGGCGAGGTGCGCACATATTTGTTTTCCTATGCGAAGTTGGTTGTGTGGCTTTGTGCATTGAAAGAAGATAATAAATAAGAAGAAGAGTTGTTGGACGTAGCCCCATGCTGGGGGTGAACCAATTATATCCTGTGTTATGGTTTATTTGTGAGATTGATGTGATTTATACTTAGTCTTGTCATCTTTATGTATGTTAGATGCATCTGATATAGTCTATTAGTGTTTAGTAATGTGTACAAATGCTAGATCTGCTCGATTTCTATGTGCTAAGTGCTTGGGTGTGTTATATCTTGTTGAATACTACGTTGTTCTATAATTAGGGTTTTACCTGTGATGTGAATAAGGGTTAAATGATAATGAATGTTAACTGCTAAGTGCTCTGTTAAGTATTGTAATCACATATCTGTGTCCTAGCTAGGTTACATACACTTGAGTCCTGCAACCCCCCTTGCCTCTACCTCGGGTGAG
Source organism: Picea engelmannii (assembly GCA_009831015.1). Lineage (NCBI taxonomy): Eukaryota > Viridiplantae > Streptophyta > Pinopsida > Pinales > Pinaceae > Picea > Picea engelmannii. Next base: position 292,966 of record ML778042.1, read on the forward strand.
ACTTCATCTGCTTTGCAGGTGTTGTCGAAAGGGCAGGTAGTTAGGGTTTTGTTGGTGCGTTGTTGTAGCATTGAACCCTAGGTCGGACCCTATGCCAACAAATGGTTCCATTGTCGGGATGTGAAAATGTGATTGTTGGGAACTGAAGAAAAGAGAAATCTCTGTGCGTAGATCTGTTGTTGTAGTGTGCAATACTCTATTAGAATTTTGAAGCTCTGTGCTAAGAAAATAAGTTTGATCTGAAGAAAATAGGTAAGATCTTAAAACATTGTGCTCTAATAAAGGTAAGATAAGTGGAATTTTTTTCTTCGAAAGAATGGACCTAGGTATGTTTGATAGATTTGGTCCTATTCTGAAAACTTGGGTACAACTTGAAGAAAGAAGATATGATATGAATAGATCTGATAGAAATAGTGAAAGATATGTTATTCCTATGCATAGAAAGAATTTTTGGACTAACAAGTGGATGTAGGATCCTAGAAATAATTTTTTGCAGGTCCATCACTATGATCCCAGTGCGCAGTACAGGAAAGGTTGGGGATCGTTTAAGAGAAAGAGAGGATTGACACTTTGTTATAGTTGTAGAAGACCAGGACATATTTCTAAGGAATTCCCTGGTAGAGGTCCTATTTGTCTTTTTTGTAAATCCGTGGGCCATGAAGTTTTGGATTACCCTAGAATAATTTCTAAAGTTGAAAAGATGAATATGAGACAAGAAAACCCTAAGGCCAAGAGACTAAGAACATGCTAACGAACCAGAAAGAATCAGAGGCTATATCATTGTAGATGAAAGAAACATTGAGTGATCACAAAGATACCAGTTTATCAGAGATCTTAAAAGAGAAAGAGTGCATAGAAGCAAGAATAGGAGACTTCGGCATAGACTGTGTATTGGATGCAGAAAAATAGGTGAACATTATGACTGAAAGTACTTGGGAAATCTTAGGAAATCCTACTATGGTTCCTTCACTGGGAGGAATAGGATTGTTTAAAGGAAATTTGATAACTCTATGTGGAAGACTTACCCATGTACCTATGATTTCTCATGAAGCATCAACAGAAGAAGAAGTTGAGGTCATTAAGTTTGTTGAGAAAAAAAAACCCCTTTCACTTTTGTTAGGAAGGACATGGATCGAGAGAGATCAGATCCGAAGGAAAGAAGAAGAGGAATCTCTAGAACAAAAAACACAATAATTAATGGATTTCATGGCTAGGAGAATAGTGCGCTTAATAGAACAACATGAGGAAAAGTTGAAGTAATTGAGGGCCATAGACCTCATTGTCGAAGTTGAAAGAACACAAGAAGACTTAGATAAATTATCCATACATGAGAGTAGAGAATCTACTCTGGAAACAGTAAGAGAAGAAGTATTACCTTCGAACCCTATGAAATACCCTGAATAGTGTGAAGTTACTATGCCAAGAGGAGATAAGAAAAATAAAGGAAAGAGGAATCCAGAGACGTATATCATAGGAAATAAAGATAGAAAACTCAGTAAGAGGAAAGAAAATCTAGAAAAATTACAAGAGGTTCTAGAGAGGACTTCGCAGAAGGAAGGCTTGCAGAACTTGAACCTCGCCGGAATAGAAGAGCAGTGCAGATTGGCACTTCACCACGACAGAGCGATATGACCGTTGGAGGCGTCCTGACCATTAGAACGACGCTCCAGAACATCTAGAAACACAGTTATTGTTGGACTGTTCACCATTGGACCGTTGGGACCATGCCATAATGGATGGAATTGCATTGATTGAGGTGTTTCTACCCATTGGAAGAGTCTACTATGATGTTAGCTATTTAACCCATCAAATGTATTACCATGGACACTTATTCCAATTGTGATTATTCGATCCCACAGAGAGATGACTATTACAGCGCTATGCTTACTGAGACCTCGCCATCCGTTCTCCTACCTTGATTATTTTTTCACCGACCTAAGATATCAGATCTCGAGTGTGTATGTCGGGTGACTTTAGCACAATAGATAAATCCATTGAAGATATTCTCATAGACCTCATGGCTGAGAAGGTCATGTCCGTAGGAGCATAAGCTTCATCAACAAGAGGAGTGAAAGCATCCTGATCGATTGCACGTCGATCTGGGCCCTCCCGAACTGCGATATAGAAACAAATCAAGCATCGTGATGACTTGGCGAATGCGAATCTCATCCCATTGACTTGGAGCTCAAAGGGGTACAACAAGCTCTTTATTCGAGCCACACAATGCCTACTGCACTATTATAAGAAGGATACATAGAAGTAGGTGATGAACCTTCCCATCTACGCAGAATAGCAGACTCGATAGAGGCTCCCCTTCGTCGTGTCCAAGAGGAAAAAGAATAGGCCACAGAGGCCTTGAAGCAAGCAAAGGAGAAATCCATAGATAAACATCATGTTGTGCAACAAGAAAAAGACGACCTCCAGGCGAAGTTTGTAGAGGATAGAGCATGGATCCAGAAGGATAAAGAACAACTTCTTCCAGAGAAGATGGGAGTTAAAAGAAGCAGTCAATAGAGCACTTCACTCTATGATGGGCCTAGAACATATGGAAGAAGAAACCACTGATATCTAGGTGGGGAAGCTCACTAAAGCCATTCAACATCTTCAAGATGAATAGTAGAACTGGAACTACAAGTTGTGCCAAGCACTCTACATGAAGTGCGAGATCAGAGAGAGAAAACTTCTAGGAGCGTAGTTGAAAGAATCAAGGAATTGGCCTTGGAATGCAAACAAATCAATAGTCGAAGTGTGCAGACCTACGAGCACCTTGCAGAGGACCCTGAACTAAGGGAAATGAAGTCACAGCTCCAGGAGGAAAAGCAACAAGAAGAAATAGTGCAAGCACAGTTGAAGCTAATGTCACCGATTGAGAGGATGAAAAGGTCACAGGAACAATGCATGATTCAACAACAAGTCCATGCCATCCAGAGTAAAGTTATGGAAGTGACCCAAAGGCTCCAACCAGTGTAGGATGAAGCTTGCACACTTTTTGAGGAGATTGAAGGACAAGGTGCACAACTAGAACAAGTAGTCACCATGATAGAACAATGCTTGGAAGAACTGGTGACTGAGAAATTTATTGAAGAGTTCAGCGAAGCAGTAGGTCGAGGCAGAGTTACCCAGATCAGAGTGACTCAGGACGAGTCATAGGTGAGTGTTGGAGGCCTGTTGGCCCTTGACCAGGTTTTGTGGAAATGCTGGTCATGTTTGACCATTTTTGGGGACTTCGACAGGCTGGTTGAAGACGAAGCATAAGGCGAAGTGGAGATCGCGGGATCTCGCTCCCTTTTGTGAGATTTTTGGGTTTAGGGTTTATGTAATGGGTAGTCGACCCATGGTTTTACCCATGCTTAGGCCCTTTTGTAATGTATACATAGATATCTAGGTGATGTAAGAGACACACTAGATATAAGAGGTATGTGGTGCTAAGTGCAGTGTTGTGCTAAGTGCAAGTGATGTAAGCGGTTGGATCTATGTGATTGAGTTATATCTGTGCATATTGTTTATTGAGAACTTATAGGGCTAAGTGAAAGTGATTGTAAGAAAGGATATATGCTATGCCAATCTCGGGGAAGGAGGATTTGGTGAGGTGCATACAGATCTCCTGTCCTATGCGGAGTTGGTTATAAGTGGAGAGACCTAGTATAATCGACTTAGTGCAAAGATAGAGGCTTTGTGCATACTATGTGTTAAGACTTGCATAGCTGAGTGCAAGTGATTGTAAGAAGCTTGTGTGCAGACTGTGTAAGAAGGATTTGTGTTGTGACCTAACTCGGGGAAGGAGGATCTGGTGAGGTGCACGTATATCTCATGTCCTATGCGGAGTTGAATTTGTGGCTCTGTGCATTGAAAGAGGATAATAAAGAAGAAGAAGAGTTGGTGGATGTAGCCCCACGCTGAGGGTGAACCACGTATATCACATGTTCGGGTTTCTTTGTGAGATTAATGTGATTTTATGCTTAGTGTTGTCATCTTTATGTATGTTATATGCATCTGATATAGTAGCTTAGTGTTTAGTAATGTGAATAAATTCTGGATCTACTTGATTTCTATGTGCTAAGTGCTTGGGTGTGTTAGATCTTGTTGAATACTGCGTTGTTTTGTAATTAGGGTTTTACTTGCAAAGTGAATGAGGGTTAAATGGTAATGAATGTTAACTTCTAAGTGCTATGTTAAGTATTATAATCACATATCTGTGTCCCACCTAGGTTGCATACACTTGAGTCCTACAACCCCCCGTACCTCTACCTCGGGTGAGACTTCATCTTCTTCGCAGGTGTTGTCGAAAGGGCCGATAGTTAGGGTTTTGTTGGTGTGTTGTTGTAGCGTTGAACCCCAGGTCTACCCCTGTGCCAATAAATATGTTTTCTTGATTGACTTTGTATAAAATATTGATCCTTGCATTTCATTTGAAATGTGCTATGATACTTTATTTAATTTCATGATTGTTAAGAATGAAATTAAGGATTCTCTTGAGGTCTTCCTTCATGGAGTTTTTGTATATTTATATTTCACTTTAATGGAATCTTTTTAGCCTCTCACGATCATTGTCTCTTATACATGATTGAATTTAATTAAGGTCCAAAATTCGTGATAAAACTTACAATCTCCCTAAGCTCAATCTTCATTCGAAAGGAACATTTAAACTATATGAATGTTATGTTTATATTACATGAAAATTCGATATCATTACAACTGCTGTGAGATGAACATTTTTAAATAATAGAGTGGGCGATCTAGGGATACTATCACACTTGGTATTCAACATTAATCCCCTTTAGTTGAATCAATCATTTTCAAATCACACTATGAGTAATTCGTAGGAGCCTTTTTCAAACATAATGAAAGGAGGATACTCTGTAATAAAAACAATTTCACCATTTTTTATCCTTTCCCATGAACTGAGATATGATTACCTTAATCATGTATTCTCCCATGACCAAAATCCTGTGGTTCGTGTCAATCCTTGAAGCAAGCATGGGTCATTTGTTTTCACACTCCTTTTTCCTTCAACACATAAGCAACCTTGAAGTTCGTCAACGATTTAAGTGGAAATATAGTTCACATCATATTCTATTCCTCAAAATTCTAGCTACGACTGCTAAAATGAGGTATTCTCATCTACCCTCGTTTGATTATAGTGACTTTTCTATGTCATGATTCATGTATGTTCTCGAAGGTCAAGTTACTTTGGCCATTGCTTCTTGCTTTCCCCCCCCTAATTGTTAACCTAGTTACAGATCTCATAGCCCCCGTAGTAAGATTATAACCAAATGGCCTCATGTTTTTACATACCCATGATAGTATAAAATAGTTCAAACTCATGGCAGAATTGAGAGATGATTTTTCGGGATGCATTTTAAGAAAACAATGACAAATTTGAAAAAACTATTAAAATTGCATCTCCAAAATGGTGTCATTTACTGTCTTTGCAGGCCGTTTCTTCAGAAACAAAGTGATTTCAAAGATATGCCACATTTTCTAAAGATAAATTTCTCAGAAATTATGTGGTGGTTGATGTAAAGGTTCAATACATTTTTGTGTAAAATCTCCCACCTTTTTTCACAGGTTCTGACGAGTTCTCAGGTATTTGACCTCATTTTAAACGATACATTCATCAGTATGAGACCATCATCCATAGACCATATACACATAGAAGAAAAGGGAAACCCAAGTATCTATTTATATTACTGGTTTTAGGCAAGAAGATATGCATCTATAGTTTCTTACCTTGGCCAATAAGATCCATGAGCTAGAGAATGATTATCAAAGATAATTTGGTTAAAGACAAATCCCCTCATAGTGATCACCAACATTGTAAAATAAAGTTAGATATTGGACGTTATGGTGGCTTTGAGTGTTGGGATGAGAGATATCATTCTTTTTTTCCATGTCTCTAGATGTTTTTGAACCAAATACAGAGATATAATAGTGATTTGAAGAGGGAGAATTAGAAATTAATGAGTAAAAATAATTAAATTATTCTCATGAAAAAAAAAGATAAAAAAATCCTCAGAATACCATTGCTAAAAAAATATACCAAGGTTAATACTATCATCAATTCTGATTTGCAAGGATCTTTGGGTTCAAATGCTTGATTTGTGGTAATTCAAAGTCAATTTTCTGATTAATAATTTTCTTGTTTTGATTCTGTTTGATTTTGTCATTTTTTTAGACAAGATACAAAATCATAGATTCTGTAGCTTGTCTTAATTTACTTAATATTATTTAATTATATTTTAATTTTATTTTCAGGTCTCAAAAGGAACAGAAATATGTCATGTGCGCTTCTTGGTTAATGAAGATCATGAAGTATTTTGTTTAGAAGTAGGATCTATCTCAAAACAATTTACAATATATTTTGATTGTTATAACAAACGTTTTATAAGTTGTTATAAACACTATTGTTATAAACAATTGTTATAAAATTAGATTAGGATTTGGTTTTAAAACTGTCTATTTTTGAATATTTACTTCTATCCTATGGATATGAGAGTTGTTCACTGAAATGTTGAAATACTTAGTTTAATTTCATATTAAACATGGTGAAAATTCTGGGAGATGGACTACTGAATATTTTTTGAGGAATATAGAATTATGCTTTACTTAAGGATTTTGTCTTGTAAGTTAAAGAGTTGTGTTTTCATTATAATGTTGTGATATTATGGTTCATATTCTTCAAGAGATTGATTATGAATTGATTAAAATTAGATTTAGTATGTTTTGTCAAAACATGATTAATTGTTATCATCTATACATTATTTTTTCAATCTTTAATAGTCAACGATCCTAGATTGTATAGTTTCAGGTGATTTTATTATCTTGATGCAAATATTGAACTGTATTGAATTTTTTCATATACTTCGAGTTTGCACAGATCTATTTTTTCAATAGAAATTTATTTCTTATTGTAAATGGTCACTTATATCTTCACCTAGGATCAGTTGTACAAATGAATGGGATATGAATTGTCAAGTGAAGTGGATTTCTCTTGGTATTTTTACATTCTTAGAATTATACAATTGTTTGCTATATATTTCTTTTAATAGGCAAGTTGCAGGACAAGTTTAATACATGCAGGCACAACCACAATTTCTCTTTTATTACTAGTCAGTTTTAGGTTAGTAGTTTTTCTTCTTTTATTATTTAATTTATATTTTCTTTATGAAATTAGATTCACTTTTAAACTTAAATACTTTTCTTATATAAGTCATACAATTATCATTTACATTCACTCTTTTCTTCACTTTTAGTTTCAAAGGTAAAAGTAGATTTGTAGTATATCTTAGATTTGTTTAGATTATGCCATAGATTTGGATCTCTTGTATAATCTTTATTTCAAAGGTTTTTCCTAAATCATGCAATCTATATATTTGTATACTCTATACATAAAGAACATAAATATGTATACAATAGATAATTAGTTATTTTTTTTATTTATAGTTTAGATTATATCCTCTTATTAGCCAACAGAGACGTAAAACCTATTAGGGTGAGGCATCCCAAACAAATTACTTTACTTAGACAAATTCGAACTAGGATTTACCTCACAGTGGATGGTGTGTTCACATATGCCCGTCAACATATCCATTTCGTCGAAACAATGAATCCAAAACGGAGTTTAGAAGTCATGCAAAAAATGCACTTATGCAGATTCAATCAGATTCGATAGTAATTATAGATGTCAAAAATCAGGCAGAGGTGTAACAAATGTTGAGCTATTTTTCATGTATGATACATAATATCATCCAAGTAGGCCTCCAGTATGGGCTTCAAATCATGGGAGGAAAACATCATGACTCGCTGAAATGTGGCGCCAATGTTTCTGAGGAAAAAATGAATGTTCTTATAACTAAAAGTTCCCTAAGGAAAGATGAAATTTGTATTGTGTTGGTATTTTGGTCAGATTTTAATCTACTTGTAACCCAAAAAACCATCGATAAATGAAAAGATTTCACTTCCCGTGCACTCGCCTAAAATTTGATCAATAAATTGCATTGGGAAGTTGTCTTTCAGACAAGGTTTGTTCAAGTACCGAAAATCCATACATACACAAATCGTGCCTTGCTTCTTATCAACTAGAACCAGGTTGGAAAACCATTCCATCAAAGGAACTGGATGTATGAATATGGATTTGAGCAACTTGTCTACCTCGGTTTTGATCGTTGCTACTTTTCTAGGATTTACTAGTTGCAACTTTTTTCGAACTGGTTTGACATTCTCAAAAGTTTGAATATCATGTTGAAATATGTGATGATCTATGCCAAGAATATCCTCATACAACCAATAAAACACATCTCAAAACTCTTTAAAGAGCATTGTATACTAAAAAATATCATCTTGAGAGCACTCTGCTCCAATGGATATGTTTTCAATCACATCAAGGTTTTTAGAAATGTTAATCAGGATGGTTTCTAATATATTGACCACATTCTCCTCGGTGTATACACCATTCTTTTCAAAGTGGTTTACCATCCAATTGACACTCCTACACACTGCTGACTTAAATTCTCCATTTTCCACATGACTAATCTTGGGGAGGAAATATGATCTATGATGCATATCCTCCCATGATCTTTTGTCTCCAGTAATTTCCTCAATGATAGCTTCATCTGAGGGAAATACAATTTCCACATATTCTTGGGAATTTTAATAATTTTGAGCCCAAACAGTCTTTTGAAAAATATTATCCTCCTCCATTAATGAAGGAGTTTGATTTGGGTCTTTAATGGCTTGTTCAATAAATTAGTAAGTGACCTCAGCTGCAGACAAAGGTATGACCATCCTGGTGTAAACATGGTATTTAATCACATCACATGACGAGGGTAGAATCCAAAGATCATATAATAATGATGTTCTAAACTAAGTGACTCTCAAAGTGAAAGAATATGAACTCGAATTTTGATAGCCGACTGGGGTGGCACTTATATACGAAATCAATGCAAAAAAATAAAAATATCCCATGAGAGAAGGATACATCCCGTAACTGATACTCTCAGTTTCTGACTAAGAGTTTTTGATACAAGAAACTATGGATCTTGGATTAGTCGCGACCTCAGAAAGCTTGGAAGTCACCTGCTCGATGATTATTATTCTTCCCTCATGTAGAAAGCATATAAAATGAAACACCAATGAGACGACAACTTTCATGGCATAAGACCAACTCATCCCAAATAACAAATTATAGTTGAGCAACACATTTACTACTTCAACCTCTACATAGATGGATTTTCCTCCTATCCCAATTGGACAAGAATAAATAATACAATGGGGTTAGAACGATCATCCATTGAAATCTGTCCATAGAGTCTGGGAAGGGGTAAGATTTGGAGAACTAATATCATTCCAACAAGACAAGGAAATTACGCACATCGAATCCCGTTCATTAACGATGGTCCTATTATTCAGACGATTATTATAAATGACACTAATCTAGAAAGCCACATGATAGGGAAGATGAAGCTTGACATCAGTGGAATAAAACTTCATCACAAGCTGACTAGAAGAATCAAGAACTTCTATTGCAGACAACAACATGGTGCGTCACATGGGGTAACTTTGGAGTAATTGAAAATAAGTCATTGCACATGGTGTTTGAGCCAAGTCTTCGATGATAGAGTAGTTGGGGGAGACTCTCTCATTAGGATTGTGCATTTTCCATGTATATACCCCCTTAGATATGCATGTTGTTGTCTCTTTCTCAAGTTACTCTATTTGTAGAGGTGCCTAAAACTCTGAAGCATTTTTTCCTTTCTCTGTCAACTCTGGGTTATTATAATCATGATTTATAGTCATCAATTCGATGGTATATATCTTCTTATGACTAAGCATACTCACAATTCCTTCGTATCCATCTGTCTGGGGTGCACTTGACATGCCCCCTTGCTGGTTGAGGTTGGAAGAACCACCCTGTAAGTTCTGCCCTTGTGGGAAAGGGTTTTTCAACACAATGATTTGGTGTTGTTGTTTTTTCAACTTCATAAGGTGCTGATATTATTCCATTTTTAGGAACTGATGTGTAAGATGATTATCCCCCCAAATATTACAAGGGAACTTCCCCTTTATTTTTTCATCTTTTCCCCTCTCAACATTCTTATCAGATTTTTTATTATTTCCCCACCAACTTTCTTTCCCTTTATTTTCTTGTCTCTAAGATGTTGAGGGACCTTCTGATTCTTTGAGTGCATAGAAATTACATCCGATGACTTAGTGGTGGGGATGGTCGAGCCAAGGGACAAACCAACCATAGGTTGTTGGATATCCAAATTTTGCATCTGGTTTATGACCAGATCTAAAGCTTTACTTTGAGTGGAACCCAAAATTTCATCGACATGTGGAGATGACTTTGGATTTTCAAACTTGAGAGTAGACCTTGGCACATATGGCATAATCTCATAGAGCATGTCCTATCGAGAATAAATGATCTCTAGCTATTGCGCCCTAAAAATCCTTACTCTTCTGAAAATACTCTTGAATTCACAATGTCCTTCGAAACATACGGGGTTAATTCTTTCAAGAACCACTCAAGGAGAAGCTATGGTGGAACCATGGATTTAATCAAACTCTTCTTTCTCCTCCACTCTTGAATGTGATCGAAAATGTCTGTATCCTTGTCTTGTTCAAATTTATCTAATAGTTCTATACCAACATCATACCGAATAGGGAGTTGGAAGTGGTTAAGGAACACCATGTCTAAGTCACCAAATGACACGTATATCATCCTATATAGTTCTATGTACAACTTGGAGTAACCGTCAGTGAGAGTGTGCTGGGATAGATGCAAGTGATTCAAGTAATCCTTTAGTTAATTAGACAAAAACCACAAATGGAACATCATCATGTGGTCATGTGGATATTCACAATTTTTTACTTTGAATTTGGGTATGTCCAAAGGTAACTTTGTTTCGACCACAGTACAACTAGGATCAGGATAAATGGGGTTATTCATCACCTTGGATAGGTATAGAAAAAGAAACATTGCCACAAATGGTAGCCTATGCCGTGACATCAACCGATTAGCAACCTGAAAAGAGGACCCTATATTGTAGTTGGCACCAGGTTTCTAGAAAGAGTTTGGTGAAGGAACATTGATTGGGATAAAATATTGCTGACCCTAGTTGAATGGAGAAAAACCTCCACCCATCTAGTTCCTGAAAGGAAAATCGGGGTTTCCCCCAACAGACCTCCCTTGCAAAGGAAAGACTCATGGAATGGGGTTAAACTGACCGAGGTTTTCTCCTTTCGACATCCCTTATGTGGTATTCCAATGTCCTTGGATAGGGGAAATCCCCAATGATATCCCTTGCAAGGATAAATGCCCTTGCATGGGAACGTATTTACCTTGGAAGGCATTGTTAGAAAAAACAGGACCATGGAGCAATAAAATAAATCAAATGCGGAAAAAAAAATTAGAAGATACACAATACAATAGAGACACAGATTTGCGTGGTTCACCCAGTGTGGGCTACATCCACTAGAGAAATTTCCAAGTCCTTCCTTTATTATTATCCATCATATGAAGGGATACAACCTACAAAAAACCTCCTGTAACTTCCTCTTCTTTCTCTCACAGTCTCTCATCTTAGAATACAATATTCACTCTGTTGCATAGCTGCAATACATTTCCCTCATAATAGAGGGTTTCCTTCTAGGGAAAAAAAACCTAACATAGTTTCTACCGTTAGATTTGTGACCTTATAATGAATGGTCCATATTTAAAATTAAATTACAATATACATTTACAAGGCAATTTTTCCTTCGGGAGCTCCATCCCTGAACACCCACCGGGGGCCCACTTTCCCCCAGACCCCGTAGAGGGGGTAACCCCCCTCTGCACTCCCCTGCGTGGAAGAGTGTACATACTTCTGGGGTGTAAATAGTTCATAGGGTATAAACATGGCTGAAAATAAAATACCTCTTAATTAGGAAGATAATCAGGCTCCACAACAAAAAATGTCCCACTTGGAGACTGATCTCAACAACTCCACCGCTGCTATATATGATGGAATCTGAACCTTCTTGGACCTGGAAAATTTCTCATCTTTATATTTATTCTTGAATACCAACTGAAACTGAGCAGGAACTTCATTTCTCACTGGTTACTCCCTTTGTTAACATATCTGCAGGATTCTATCTAGTGTGTATCTTTTCCATCCTCAAATGTCCATATTCCAAGGTGGATCGTATGAAGTAGTACCTCAACTGTATATACTTAGTCTTCGAATAGAAGGTTGAGTTATTTTCAAGATGAATGACACTCTCACTGTCACAGTACAATCTGTTATTCTCCTGCTTCTTTCCTAATTCCTCCATAAACCTCTGTAACCAAATAATCTCTTTACTAGCCTCTGTAGAAGCGACATACTCTGGCTCTGTTGTTGAAAGTGAAACAACCTTTTTCAATTTCGAAATACAACTTACTGATGTTCTACCTATAGTAAAAACATTCCATGTGGTGCTCCTCATGTTGTCTTTATCACCTGCCATATCTGAATCAACATATCCCTGTAGAAAAGTGTCTGAACCTCCAAAAAATAATGCATGAGTAGCAGTACCTCTCAAATACCTGAGACTCCACATTACTGCCTCCCAATGTTCTTTACCTGGATTTTTCATATACCTGCTCACAACTCCCACTGCATGTGCAATATCTGGTCTTGTGCAAACCATTGCATACATCAAGCTGCCAACTGCTGATGAATAAGGGACCCTTGACATGTATTTTATCTCCTCTTGTGTCTTGGGGCACATTTCCTTAGTTAATTTGAAATGGATGGATAAAGGCATACTAACTAGTTTTTCATTCTACATTCTAAACCTCTCCAACACCTTCTTTATGTACTCACCCTGAGACAATGTGAATTTGCGATTTTTCCTGTCTCTGGTTATTATCATACCAAGGATTTTCTTTGCAGCACCCAAATCCTTCATCGCAAATGAATGGGATATTTTTTTCTTGAGCACATTTATATCGTGCATATTAGACCCTGCAATAAGCATGTCATCTACATACAATAGCAAGATAATATAACTTCCATTTTCTAGCTCTTTGAAATAAACACAATGATCCGAATCACATCTACTTTAATCTTGTTCTATCATAAACCTGTCAAACTTCAAATACTGTTGCCTTGGAGATTTATTTAGGCCATACAAGCTCTTATTCAACCTGCATACCAAATTCTCCTTCCCTTTGACCTCATACCCCTGTGGCTGCTGCATATAAATCTCTTCCTCCAAATCCCCATGGAGAATTTTTTTTTTAACATCTAATTGTTCAAGATGCAAATATGCTACTGCCACAAGACTTAAAATAGTCCTAATTGAATTCATTTTAACAATAGGAGAAAATATTTCATCAACATATATACCTTCCTATTGTGTAACCCCCTTTACAACAAGTCTAGCCTCGTACCTCTTTATTCCTCCATCTTCTTCCTTCAACTTGTAAACCCATTTATTCTGTAATGCTCTTTTTCCTGTAGGAAACTAAGACAAGTCCCAAGTATGTTTATTTACCAAGGAATTCATTTCCTCTTTCATGGTTTGCTCCCAATTCTTATTGGTTTCTACCTGCATTGCCTCTTCATAACATTTTGGTTCACCAGAATCAATCAACAATAAATAATACAATGAAAGAGAGTATCATTTAGGGGGTATACTTAACCTGGTAGATTTTCTAACAACACTTGCAGGTGTTTGAGGTACTTGCTTCTCCTATTGTTGTACATTTTTATTTTATGGTTCCTTTGGAATTTATTTTTCAGTGATCTCATCCAACATTGTGTATTCTTGTTTTTATTTTTCATATTTCTTTCCCTGCAATTGATCTTCGTACATGACCTTCTCATTGAATATGACATCTCTACTCCTAATGATTTTGTTATTTTCATAATCCCATAAGCGATAACCAAAATCATTAACACCGTATCCAATAAAGGTACACTTCTTGGATTTTGACTCAAGCTTTGTTCTATTTTCTTTATCAATAAGGACAAATTCTTCACAACTGAAAGTTTTCAAAAAAGAATAGTTTAACTTTTTTCCTGTCCATTCCTCCTTTGGAATTCTACCATCCAAAGATCTTGAAGGTCCTCTGTTTATTAAGTAAACGAAAATATCTACAACAGTTTCCCAGAAATGTAAGGGAAAACCAACATGCAATCTCATACTCCTTGCATGCTCCATGATTGTCATGTTCATCCTTTCTGACACACCATTTTCTTGTGGTGTTCTTGGAACTGTCTTCTCTCTATGCATCCCATGGTATGAAAAGTAATCATCAAACTCCTTGCTACAATATTCACCTCCATTATTTGATCTGAGACACTTCAAACTTTTTCCTGTCTCATTCTCAACCAAATATTTCCATTTCTTAAAAGTATCAAAAACATCAGATTTTTGTCTAATGCAATAAACCCAAGTTTTTCTAGTTGCATCATCAATAAAAGTAACATAATAATGAGAGGCACCAAGAGATGATACCTGATTTGGTCGCCATACATTTGTATTCACAAGCTCTAACCTTTCATTCTTATTTTCTTTTCCAACTCTAAGAAATCTGACTCTCTTCTGTTTTCCATAAACACAATGCTCATAGAAGTCCAAATAAGTTTGTTTAAGATCTGGCAACAAATTTCTTTTGTGAAGTATCTGCATTCCCTTATCACTCATGTGTCCCAGCCTATGATTCCATAGTGATGTATCCACTCCCGTAGAAGCTAAAGAGATAGAAGATTCAATATTACCAGTACATAAATACAATGTACCTACCTTCTCTCCTTTTGCTATCACCAATGATCCTTTGATTACCTTCCACGTCTTATCTGTAAATATGGATATACAACCTTCATTTTCCAAATTCCCTCTTGAAATTAGATTTTTCCTTAAATCTGGAACATGTCTTACCTCTTTCAACAACCATTGGTTTCCATTGCATTGCTTTATTTTTACCTTTCCCATTCCAACAATTTTGCACGGTGCATCATCACCCAAATGAACCTGTCCAAAATCACCTTGAACATAATATAGAAAATGTTTCCTATGGGGTGTGGCATGAGTTGAAGCCCCTGAATCTAGTACCCAAGACTCAGAAATATTATCTACAGAAAGAAACAAAGCATCTTGTAACACATCACCTGTTACATTTGCTTCCTGATTTCTCTCTTGTTGTCCATCTCTTTGTTTCTTTGGAGCTTTGCAGTCTTTCTTTAGATGTCCTTTCTTCCCACAATTCTAGCACTCTATCTTTCCAAGTCTAGATTTGGATCTTCCCTTCTTAGAATTACCTTGGTTTCCTGGGCCCTTTCCTCTATTCGTTTTTCTTCCCCTGTTCTCCATGTTCAACGCATTACCTGATGTCTCACCTATGATTTTCCATCACATTTCCTCTCTAAGGATAACACCAAAAACATCATCAAATTTTAAAGTATCTGACCTAGAGACAGAGTTACTTACAACCATGACCAATCCATTCCAACTTTCAGGCAACGAACACAAGATTAGAAGATCCCTGACTTCATCATCAAAGTCCACTTTTACATAACTTAGTTGATTAGTAACCGTATTAAAATCATTTAAATGATCTCCAACAGACCCACTTTATGACATATTTAAATTAAATAATCTCTTCATTAGAAATAAATTATTGGATGTCGAGGTTTTTTCATACAATTTATCCAATGCGTCCATCAAATCCTATGTTGTATTTTCTTTCGAAATATTGAAAGCCACCGACACTATTGGTCTCATTCATATCGTTCCTAGAGCCTTTCTGTCAAGAATCTCCCATTCTTCATCCTTAATGGCCGTCGACTTCTTTTCTACTTCAGCCAATGGTAGGAACAGATCCTTATGATATAAGTAATCTTCCATCTGCATCTTCCATAACTGGTAGTTTTGGCCGTTAAATTTCTCAACCCTAAACTTTCCATCTTTCGTCATTTCTCCCACTCGAACCAGGAACCCTCCTTTCCTATGAGTTACATTTCGCTCGGATACTAGTTGTTAGAAAAAGCAAGATAGTGGAGCAATAAAATAAAACAAATGAGAAAAAAAAACACAGAAGATACACAATAAAATAGAGACATAGATTTACGCGGTTCACCCAGTGTGGGATACGTCCACCAAAGAAATTGTCAGGTCTTTTCGTTATTATTATCCAGTATATGAAGGGATACAACCTACAACAAACTCGATGTAACTTCATCTTCTTTCTATCACAATATCTCATCTCAGACTACAATATTCGCTCTGTTGAATAGCCGCAATACATTTCCCTCATAACATAGGTTTTCCTTATAGGGAAAAAAACCCTAACATAATTTCTATCGTTAGATCTGCGACCTTATAACGAATGGTCCAGATTTACAATGAAATTACAATATACATTTATAAGGCAATTTTTCCTTTGAGGGATTTGCCTTCGAACCCTTGGACCCCACAGAGGGGGTAACCCCCCTCTGCACTCCCCTGCATGGAAGAGTGTACATACTTCTCGGGTGTAAATACTTCATGGGGTATAAACATTGTTGAAAACAAAAGACCTCTGAATCAAGAAGATAATCAGGCTCCACAACCAATAGGCATTACCCCTTGTCGAAACTATAAACGAGGTGAAAGGGTTACTCCCGAACCGACCATATACTATGAACGGGGTCGAAGCAGATGGTATACTAGATGACTAAGATCCTCTACCCATAGAATCTCCCCAACCCCAGACAGGGTTAGGGATAGAAGGAGGGAAATCCCCACTCCCGATGAATGTGGAGGACAAAGGAATATGACCTCTGCCCCAAGGAAATTCTTGGCAAGGAGCCAAAATTCCCCCTGAACCAACACTGGGTGTATGGGACATTGACTGAGAAGCATCCAACACATTTAACATGTCTATTGGTGACATACCATACACAAAATAATTTTTTGTTGATGATAGAGATATAATTGCACTCATAGATTAAGTGGGACCAACAACCAACGAAGGAAATTTGTTGGTCAAAGGGACGGTATTTGACTGAATGACACCATTCGTTTTACTAGACACACCTAGAGGAAATATAGCTCCAGTGACAATCATCGAGGTGGGAGTTACGAGGGCTCCTGACCCAGACA
This sequence comes from Picea engelmannii, assembly GCA_009831015.1. NCBI lineage: Eukaryota > Viridiplantae > Streptophyta > Pinopsida > Pinales > Pinaceae > Picea > Picea engelmannii. Next base: position 310,075 of record ML778042.1, read on the forward strand.
CTGGTGTAGTTTCATCCATAGAGACCTAGTGAAGAGGGATGCTATCAATAAGATATGATCTCAGAGGTGGGAATTGTACTACAGGGAATAGATAAGTCTTAGGTAATGGAGGATTGAGATGTGGAGATAATTATTTTATCCAATATCCTGAATGATTACTTCCTCCAGTTCCAAAGCATGAACTTCTGTAGGTTTCTATTCTATGATATTGACCTGACGAGTCGATAAAAAAGTGTCGGACATATCAAGTTGACACTTTAAAGGAGGAAGAGAAGAATTATTTATAACTTCTTCTTCAGGAGGAAGGCCTTGAATTCTCCTCAATCTATGAGGTGGTTGGTCAACCACTTTAAGGTGTCAACTCTTTGTGGGACAATGTTACATGCCACCTTAAGAAATTCTACTATCATTCAGTACACCACTAGAAAAATCCTATATGGAAATAACAGACACAAATAATCCTTGCCAATACTTTGAATCAAGTGGATTAGGTCCTAAGACCAAAATAATTACAAGGTAGGGTAAAGGCCTTCAATATGGAGGCATGGGTTGATTAAGTCTCGTGGACCAATGAATGAAGTAATGAGAAGCGATTATCCCGACCTCCACTAACCATCCTTATCTGGTGCAAGTACCCATGCTTCACGGGGCACCCTCTAGTAGTACTGAAAAGTGTGATGTGGAATCCACCCCAAGTACCATGAAAAACCCTAGTATTCACCTTATAAGATCCCTAGGAATGGCCACTAAGGTCACAAACTCACATTTAATGTCTCGGGGGTACATTCGATAGTCGATATTGAACATATGAGAAGGGTAGATAAGCCCGAAGGCTTGAAAGCACCACCTCTCATGGAGGTATGGGTACTAACAAAACCCCCAATATAATATATTTCTGATATGCTCAGTTAAGCTCCAGAGGGGTCTCTCCTCAACTCTCCTTCACACGATCTTGTGTTTATCTCTTGTTTTAGAGGATGCTCTCATCTATACCTATATGATGGTTGGATTTAGGCTTTCTGTAACTTAGACTCCTACATTTGTTTTGTGGCCTTGGACAAATTTACTCTCCACCCTAAACCAAGGTCCTATCCTAAACTTGTTCGTGTACCCTATAAAAGTGAAGATATCTAATAAAGTTTTAGTTAATCGTTCATTTTAAGGGTTATTTTAACTCAAAAAAAGGCACAGATGAAACTTGAATGATGTTTATGACATAATCCAAAAGAAAATCACTTAAGAGAACAATGCAGTGTGTGGTTTCTTCAAATGAAAAAGGTGTGCAATAATTCTTAAAATGAAACTCTTTTATTTTCAATAATGAAAACAAAACATGTTTTGGATGAAATATTTAAAACAACTCATAATGCTACCTAGAATATTCTTTTGAAGGAAAAATGCAAAACAAAAATGTAAAACTTTGTAAACAAAGGTTATTTTCTTTGAAAAGGTATACTACTACCAAAGAAAACTAAAATGCATGACAACTTGAATTCTAGTTAACTAAATATTTTCTTTCAATAATCAAGGGAAAGGGTTCAAGAAAACAAGAAACTTGGAAAACAAGTATATTTTTTGTCTTTTCCTCGAAAAGAAATGAAATGCAAAACAAATGAAATTTTATTTTTCTTTTGTAAACAAGGAGAAGCAAGTATAGAGAAAGAAATAAATGAACCCATATTGAATGAAAACTCAACAAAAATGGACATGTAACCCAGGAAAACAAGACCGACCTCTCAATCAACCCAAAAAATGTTATAAGAAAGAACTAACTTCAACCAAATCAAAACTTTTTTTTTATGTGATTAACAAGTTTTTAAAGACTTCAAAAAACACAAAGAAACAAGAAAGACACTAAGGAGGATAAAAAAAAAATAGAGAACCAACCAAAGCTTCCAGACTGTGAGAGAGATTTTTCAAAAAACCTCAATTTTACACAGGTCTGTGACTATGTATACTAAGGATCACATATATCTGCGGGTCATAAAAATGAAAAATGTGGATGTATGTGGGATATAGAAGGAAAAGCCACAAAATTTATGAAAAATTAAAGCCACTCCAAAAGGGGGGATTCTAAAAACTTTTACAAAATTTTCTAAGAGGATAAATCTTTACAATAGAAATATGGAAAACATAGAAAATCATAAAAAGCAAGAGAAAACAAGAAACCCTAAAAATTGACCCAAACTAGGAGATTCCTTAGTATGGTTGCCAATTCTGATTAAGGGATTTTTTCCCTGCTCTCATTTATTAGAGTGATCATGATCTTTGTTGGAACTAGCCTACAATAGGAAATAAAGAACATGCTGCTACAAGGTAGTTATACATTCAAATATCATATATCATGTGCATAGATTCAAATACATATGAAAGACATTAACATATAACATTACAATGAACCAATAAACACACAAAAGAAGGGAAATGTAATTTTTCAATTGACAAGAATGTGTGAAAGGTACTGTTGGCGGGCGAAATTGACCGTCCGTCAACTGAGAGAGTGGAACCGGTCCGGGGTTGTCTAAATAACCCAAACCGTTTGGAATGGACCACCCTGACGAGTTTAACAGCTCCGTTGGCCGCTCTAAGGACTTTCAAGAAAACCAAAGAGAGAATTTATCTGAGCTAAGTAATCTAAAAGAAACTAAAACTAATTAATTAAAACTAATGAATCAAATTAAATAAAAGAAATTAACTAAAAACTAACTAATACGCTAATCTAATTATTGTATACAATCCACTAATTACTATTGTAATAACTCAAATCAACTATCTAATTATTAGCCTTAATATTACTTATTCACAAATATACATTATAGACAATCAATAGATTTAATTAAAACCTGCAAAACTCATGTGTTTTCTGCCCTAAGACAGCCATGAATCTCTTTTTGATTTTTATATTTTATGAAAAAGAAATAAACATTAGTGAAATTAAACAATCTAATATATTTACTGAAATTAAACAATCTAATATAAATCTAGTTACGACTATATATGAATTAAACTACTTAATGAAAACAGTAAACAACAAACTAATTGACCTGGAAATGCTCCAAGTTTGCCCTGTGTATGATAACTTCTAAGCTGGTCGGGGGAAGAAATTCGCACCGGTTGATCCGTGAGATCTTCGTAAACGATTGGCTATGCTGCTTCTTGAAGTGTTTTATAGGACAAACAAGACATAAAAGAAAATCATAACAATCTTATGATTATAAATTCCTGCAATAAGGAAAACCTGTTATGCAAGGACTTATATATAACAATTCAATCTATGAAGAAGATAAACCTGTCATTCACAAACTGAATTAACAATTGTTATGTCTTTTATCTATTTGGAAGAGACAAGATATGGATAACAGTAATGAAAATTATATCATTTGCATTTGATTTAGATAGCTAAAGTAGTCATAAACCATAAGCAAATTGATATACAAAACATAAAACAAAATATTGATATATTGAGAAGCTAAAGCTGTGACAAAACATCAATTCTACTCTAGTCTGTATCAGAATTCCATATCCTTGTTCTCCCACGAATGAGGATTCTCATTATTACAAAAATCATAAGTACTTATAAGTCTCTTCACAAGGTAAAACTTCCTTGTGAATAATATCAAAATGTATTACATAATTTGGGAAAAATCCCCAAAATCTTCTAAACTAAGCAACTAAAAATGCAAGTGAAATCCTTGAGATATCCTCCAACTTCTCATAACCTCAATTGAAATTCGAATTTACCTACAATAGAACACAAATATCAAATTAGAAAGATATTTTAGTGACAAAACACAAAAAAATTGATCCTACAGACTTAGCTACAGAATCATCTGATTCTGTAGCTAGTCTAAAATAGCATATGGAATCAGATAGCAATCAAATAAAATCTTAAAAGAAATCAAATCCAATTTAATTTTCTTTTAATCATCAAAACGAATTACTAATAATTCAATTGAAACTATCATTCAAATTAAACAATATCAAAATGAATGCAATCGAAACAGAGTAAAGAATGCTCTATTTTCAGTTACCATAAAACATGGTCAAATGTTGATAGGCCTGTTTCGTATCAAACGAAATCAAGCAGTGAATCAAATCGTATAATGATACGATGTAATCGTAATCAATACAACCATAATCGAACATAATCGTAATCATATAAGATATGATATGCCATAACAGAATTATAATCGATACAATTGAACACAAAATAGATTTGTTACAGCTATAACAATATACATAGAGTTCATGTCGTTTCAATCAAATACCGATATGGAAAGGTTGTTACGATATAGTCAAAATGAAAAGTGTATAACAATATTAACCATCTTTTCCATAGATTTAGATTGTTGGGCGTTACACAGTCAAAATTCAATCAGCATTGATAACCAGAAGCTGGGTAGCAATCAAATAAAATCGGGTTTGAATCAAATATAGAACAACTCGTCATCCTGGGCATGATCATTTCCGTTTTGCAAATCCATTCATAACCGAATATCCACTGTCATTTCCATTCAAAAGAGAATAGGGTCGACGGGTCACAAAAAATTGACTGACTGGGACTTGCATGACTGTTACGATTTGAATCAATTCACGATTTGGATAAATATAAAACAAAACCTTTTTTAAACATAATCCAAACCGTATCTGATCTTGGTCAAAGTCATATGTAAATAAAATTGTAACAGATAACCATCGTTTACCCATCATGTGCATCATAACCAATTCGGATCAAAACATAGATCGTGTTTCAAAATTTGAAATGCAAAACAGTTTGCGCCTAAAATAGATGCAACAGAACATTCAATTGCAACCAATTTAAAACAATCAAATCCACATTATGATTAATAGGATCAAATCAAAACTAAAATGATAACGAAATTCAATTTATCAAAACGAAATTATATACAGCAATGCATGCTTATGTGTCAACACTAGTCCATGCTGTAAACAGAGCTTATGAATGTGTCATATATAAACAGGGGACAGTCATACCGACGAGGTTGCTCGGGCTATGCCAATTTCGAATTGACAATTGTTGTAGCGAACTCGACGTTCTTGAATAGAATTGAACCTGTTGTTCGCTGTCTCTTGTCAGTGGGTTGCACCTTCGCATTGTGACTGGTGAGTTTCGCCACTTGGTCCTCAAGAGCATGAATTTTGGATTGAAACATCGACACATCTAGGTAGTATCTTTCCAACCACAAGCCACACTGATCGCATGGTGGAGCAGTTGGTTGAGCAGGAGAGGGTTCCGATGAATCACCGAGGGTTCCATGAGGCATTTCAATGACTGGAAAATCAGGATCATCCTGCAAACAAGGTGGTAAGTTTTTGAAAAAGTCGTATGAGGGTTTGTCACTCAAACCTTCCGAATAGGGAAACTCATTTGCAAGGAAACGTTCAATTTCTGAGTCAGAATATTCACTGAGAACAATAGGGTCAGGGTTGACAGGTGCTTTTGGTTTGTTTCTTGCCATGTGAGAGATCAATCGAGCATTTTTCTTGCCTATAGAATTGGCATTAGGTTTGGTCTTGGGATTTTTAGCCACGGGTTTAACATTCTGCACATCTGTGGTCACAGAATTGGGTAGAACAATAGGTGGCTCAGGTAGAGGTTTGGGTAGCAGGGCACTATAAGGGGCAGGGGGGATAGGTTTTCTTTCGCTCACCACAGGTTTATCAACCTGTGGTGGGTTCGAGTCATCAAAATCATTATGTTTAAGGAAATTCTCCCAACAGTCACGACGTAACCCCAACTCATAAACCATAAGCATTTTAATTAACCTGAAATGGAAGAGGCTGGTATCAGCCTGGTTGCGTTTATACCTTTTATCCATTTTAAACAAACTCCTATGCAGGTAGTGAGGCATGTTAAGTTCAAAACCCATGAAAACCATAAGTAGCCGAAGGTGATACATGAAAATGAAACCATACCTGCCCTCGTAGGTGATGAATTGCTTAGTTACCAATAGCAAGTCGTTCCAGCGTTGCTTCAGCATGTTTGTGGGAAAACCCTTCTCACAAGAATTAACCTTTCATGACTGGAAGAGTAACGTCCACGGGACATCTTCCAGCTTGCAATTTTTCAACCACTTCTGTCCAGTAGCAGGCAGACTGGTATCCAAACTAAGAAATCGCTCATTAATCTCTAGCTGCACATCCCCAACCTTGGCTCAGCAGCCATCGAAAGTTAATGCAAATTGTCGAGCCACACCAGGGTTAAAGCCATCAAACCTTTGGATGAACGGGAGCCATCCGAATTCTTCCAAGTTGCTGTAAGCACCATCAAGCATTAACAGTGCCTGGTTTCCATTGGGCTCAGCCCTTATGACCTGAGCCATGGCGCGGGCATCATGGTAGGGTTTGGATCAAACACATAGGAGAATAATCGATAGGTCTAACAACTGCAAGCGCTCAAAGAGGAGGCAAATCAATAGGCGCGTGCGAAGGTGGTGGGTTAGTTCACCGCCATGCAAAACATTAATGGCACAGTACAACACTGTTTGATCAATTATGACATCGCTCAAACCACATTAATCGGTTAACACATGAATTTAAACGGTGGATAGCGATACCAAGGCACCATTGTATCGTTTGAAACTACGAACATTCAATATAGAATCAAACCAAAGTTAATACGTGCCATTAATCAATGTAAAACCAAAACCATATATCAATGCACCATAGTATAATTCAAACCAAAGCAAATCCAAATGTTTCATCAATGCGCCAAGTGTATAATCAAACATTTCCATTCAATATGAAATCAAACTCAAACGTTACCATGCACTTGTTGCACAATATAATCAAAGTCTTATAACATTGTGACCAATGAATTTATGAAATCGATAAGCTTAGAGGTTAAGATAGTAAAGGTCACATTATATAAAACAAGATCATCCATGACCCTTATGAAATCAATTATAACTGATAACTTATCATGCTCAATGCCTTACCAAAAATCAAGTTGCGCAATGAAAGTGAAGATAGGTGAATGGACATGGTTCGAAAAATCATTCTAGCGACTTAATAGTAAACCAAAGTAAGTGCTTTTCAGAATATCAATGAGAAAGTCATGACAATCCAAATAACGACAGAAGAGTTTTCACGCTTTCAGTCGTGAAAATTAAATCGAAACCAATTTGCAAATGTTGCATGAAATAAAAAGAATGTCTTCTTGCAAAATGCGACAATGACTTGACGTTCATGAGACGAAAGGTGTAGGCAGCTTATATGGCAATTGAAAAAATTGAATTGGCTGCCAACAATGTCGACATACTGGGAGAAGCAGTTATCTCTGTTGAAAGAAACAAATTCAGATTAGGACAGCAGAGAAAAATTCAACTCAAAAAAAGCCATCAGAAAATCGTACAAACATCATGATCTACTATCTTTTCCAGCGATGTTTTAAAAGATGAAAACCAATAACAGTCTTTAAGATCCGTAAGTCATGATTTTTATGATAAAATATTCAATACTATTGGCATGGCCACTGCTGCCAGCAGGCATCCATAGCCTCGACAGGGTTTCCATTTAACCCACTCGGACGTCTATATCCTGTCAAGAAGTTCTAGATCAGAACAAAGGACTTTTTAAAAGAGGTTTCTTATAATTTTTTACAGATTTTTATTTACCCGACATTGCTTCGCTGCCAGCAGGCCTGTTCAGTACCCCAACGAAGTTGTCTTGGCGCCATGCTTGCATTTACCCGCTGTCAGCGGACCTGTTCAGTATCCCGGCGGGTTTACAAACACTTCCCACAGCTCATATTGATATTTTATTTTGTTTTTCTTTTGTAGATAGCTGAGCGGGGTGACGCTGAAAAATCTTGATAGCTTATCATATTTTTTCAGACCTCATCAGAATTTTTTAGTACTGTCCTTTATCCATCTCCAAAAATGTTTTATTTCTAAAACAACTTGCTATGACGGGGAGACATCCTTTTGAGTCATTCCTTTACGTAAAAGCGACAACGTAAAAAGATAAAAATGATCATGACAAACTTCACTCAGAGATTGAAATTAGTAAACTTCTTTCAAACAAAATTTTCCAACATGAATATCATTTTTCAGAAATATATCACTGATGTTCGTACAATCTTTCAGAAGTTGTTTCAGCAAAGAAATTTTTTCATGATCTAAATCTGAATTGCTCAGTACACAGGCATGCATACCTTTCAAAAAATACACAAAACTGATCACTCAATCAAAATCAAACAAGAAACAAAAGAAAAAGAATGCAAATAAGAGAAATATTTACATCATATACAAGGGCGGAAATCAAGCGAAGTATCTTTTCAGGGCTTGGCCATTCACCGGGTAGGTGTCAAGCTGCCCTTCAAGATTCTGCAATCGAAAGGAACTAGGACCCAACGTTTCAGCAATAAAAAATGGCCCAAGCCACAAATTTTGAAACTTGGTATGTTCACCCTTCCCTTCGTGTGGTTTGTCCCATTTTAAGACGAGATCGCCTACTTCAAAATTTCTATCAGAAGCAGAATTAGAATCGAACCAGCTTTTAATCAGTTGTTGATGTTGGTCTAGTTTACACTTAGCTTGGGTTCTTACTTCTTCTAACTTCATCAAAGCGTTAATACGGCTTTCTAAAGGGGGACAATCTTCTTCTTGAACTTTTCGTGACAATTGAAGTGAAGGAAGAAGAATATGGGGTGGCAAAATGGCTTCTCTTCCATAAACGAGGAAAAAAGGGGAATTCCCTATAGAGGCTTTGGGTGTTACCCTATCAGCCCACAGCGCATTCAGCAGTGTGTTGTGCTAGGTCTTGTGATTTTCAGCCACGGTTCTCTTGATAATTTTGATCAAGTTCTTGTTTGTTGATTCTGCTAAGCCATTACCCTGGGGGTAGTAACTAGCAGAATACTTGATCTTTATTCCTTTCTCTAAGGCGAACTTACTCATCTCAAGAGAAGAAAAGTATGAAGCGTTATCAAAGACTAGACAATCAGGGATACCAAAACAAGTGATGATATTCGAGCTTAGAAAAGCGATCACCTGACTTGTGTTAACAGTTCTTTGCGCGACGGCTTCAGACCATCGAGTAAAGTAATCAGTGGATGTCACAATATACTTGTGCTGTTGTGAGGATGGAGGGTTAATAGGACCAATGATATCAAGGCCCCATTGCTGGAAAGGAGAATTGACAGAAACGGGTTGCAAGGGGAAGGCTAGTTTTTTCAATCGCCCTGACGCTTTCTGACAAATGATACATTTACGGCACAAGGCATGGGCGTCTCTAAAAAGCGTTGGCTAGTAATAACTGGCTCTTAAAACCTTATGAGCAGTAGTGTCACCACCGAAGTGACCACCAGCTTCTCCTGCATGCAACTCAAGCAAGTCTCTTTCTGCTTCGTCCTTTTCAAGACAACGCATCAGTACGCCATCAAAATTCTGACGAAACAGTATACCATTAACTAGATGAAAGGAGGCAGACCTTAGTCTCAATTCTCTTCTTTTGGCAGGGTCAAGGTGACGGGGTGTTGATCCATGTTCAAGATAAAATCTAATATCGTCATACCAAGGACTTACGAGGCTTTGTGCGCATCAAATCAAATTCTGATCGTGTTGTTCTAGGTCTGACGTATCACTATCTTCTTGCTTTTTGGTTTATGAATCAACTACCAACTTACACAACCCTTGGCCTCTCACGATCTGTGCTGGGTGATCTCTAAGTCATACTCTTGCAGGGAGGTGACCCAGTTGGCTCTTTTCTCTCCTAACTCCTTTTGCACTAACAAGTTACTAACGGCAGGGTAGGGGACAATGACCTTCATCCTTGACTTCAAAAGATATCACCGAAAATGCTTGACTGCCTTGAAGACAACGTAGGCTTGTCGATCGACTTCTGGGTAGTTAAGCTCAACACCTTTGAAAGCAGAGCTCATAAAGGCGATGGGTACTTCATTGTTCTCAGCATTCTTCTGAGTTAGGACTGCGGCATAGGAACGATCAGAGGCAAAAGTATAGAGTGTAAAGTCTTGAGAGAAATCAGGGGTCATGAGAGACGGAGCGTCTATTATGGCCTTCTTTATATCGTTGAAAGCTTGGTTTTCAGTAGGTCCCCAGTGATATTGAGTGTCCTTTTTAATTAGGTTCTGGAGAGGCCTGACCATTTCGGAGAAACTGGGGACAAATCCTCTCACGAAATTGATCTGGCCTAAGAAGGACTGCATTGATTTTTTGGAGGTAGGTGGGGGAAGTTTAGCAATGACTTGGGTCCTCTCGAGGTCAATAATCATTCCATCACTAGACACGATGAATCCTAGTAATTTACCCTGTTCTACTGCAAAGATGGACTTCTTGGGGTTCAAGGAGATGCCGTATTTATGACATCGTAGCAGAACAACTCGTAGGTGAGTTAGATGATCGTCTTTGTTTTTAGAATAAACGGTCACATCATCTAAGTAGACTACTACAGAGTGATTGATTAAGCCTCTGAAAGCAATGTCCATTGCTCTCTGAAAGGTAGCACCAACATTAATCAATCCAAAAGGCATTTTGCGATACGCATAAGTGCCCCACGGGGTACGGAAGGTAGTTTTTAGTTGGTCTGGCGGGGACATCAAGACTTGGTTGTATCTAGAGAAACCGTCTAGTAAGGATAGCCTCTCAGAACCAGATACTTGTTGAAGAATTTGTTCCATGGGAGGGACAGGATAATTGTCTTTGTCAGACACTTTGTTGAGGTTTCGGAAATCGACACAAAGTCGAATTTCTCCATTTTTCTTTCACACTGGGACAAGGTTGGATACCCATTGGGTGTGTCTAACAGGAAAAATTATTTTAGCACTTAGGAGTTTATTCAATTCTTTTTGTACGGTCGGTTCTAGTTTAGGATGCATTTTCCTCGGTTTCTGTTGGAAGGGTAAGGTTTGGGGTTTCATTGGGATAACATGATGTATAATATTAGGATCGAATGTCTTAAGATCATCATAAGTCCATGCAAAGACATCCTTAAATTCTTTGAATAATTTGACAAAAGCATCTTTTTCTTGTCTAGAACATCCCAAGCCTAAGTTGATACACTGAGGATTTTCGTTAGTCCCTAAGTTGACTTTTTCATAAGACAATGAGGAACTGTTGGTTTTGCAATTGACCGTCTTTTTAAATTTATCTTCAAAATCATAAAACGTTTCTAGTCTAACAACAGATTTGGGTATGAAATTTACCCTGTCTGATAGAGCTTCAGGAGATTTCGGATTAGGTATTACCGTAAAGTCATGCAAATTGTCGTCGTGTGTTTGTTCATCTATCACAGCGCCTTGAAAGGTTTCTTCCATGTGTAGAAAGCTAATGATTTTCTAATCATCATCAAATACTCTCCAGTTTGTGATATTGTCTCGAACAGATGGTCGAAACAATAGCTCCACGGAGAATGCGTTTGGGGATAAGCCTTCTGCAGGAAGAAGTTTAGAAGCAACATTAGCGAGTATATCTGCTTCAGCATTATTTAGCCTAGGAATGGAATTTATATTAAAAGCAGAAAATTTGTTCATTAAACTCCATACCTTAGACTGGTAACATTTGAGATGAGGGGAAAGACAATGTATAGAATTTCTCACCTGCCTAACCACTATCTCAGAGTCGCCGAATACAATCAGATTTTGAATGTGCATGTCCAAGGCTTTTCTGAGACCTTGCAATAAAGCCTCATATTCTGCGATATTATTAGTACATTCAAATTCTAATCTACAAGCCAATAATGTTTTATTACCTACCATATCTATAATGATGAAGCCTGCACTAGCTCCTTCTTTAGACTTGGAACCGTCGAAGTATAGAGACCAAATTCGATTTCCATCAGGCTCACAGGACTGTTGGATAGAAGCTGTTGGTTGCGTACATGCTAGGATCTCGAACTGTTGTTCTGGATTGTTGATAGGTGAAACTTCAGCCATGAAATTTCCGAAGTAGGTGTCCATCCCTTTGACTTCAGGTGAATCCATCGGAGGTGTATATGGTTCATTTGGGTCATTCAAGTCTGTTACCGTGAACTTGAGGTAACACTCACGATTCACTCTGATCTTGTTGGGCTTACCATTTTCTGGAAGCCATAAGTGAGACCAGTCCGTTGCGAAGTAACCTTGTAGCTACTCCGACCAGTCCCTGCTCAAAAACAGACCATACACTTCTGGAATATCTACCACAATTATATCAATAACCTGATGAAATTTTGGGTTAGACGATAATCTAATCAATACATTTTTTAGTTTGCCTATAACTTTAACATATGATCGATCAAGTTGTATGATTTTCAAAGAAGATGGCTCAACTTCGGCGTTAATCTTTTGGCAGACTGACCAAGGCATCACATTTGATGATGCTCCTGAGTCAACCATACAATTATGCACATTTCTGTTGAAGATTTCAAAAGTTAAAATAAAAGGAGGTACATTCTTGCGAGTATTTAGAGTAGTAGCTTGTGGTTTCTTACTCGCATTTTCTAATGCTACTTTATCTACATTATTTACATTATTATTTACATTGTTATTTACATTATTATTTACAGAAGTTACAAGAAGGCTTCCTTTATCTTGAGGATCGGGATTATTTTTAGTGGAAGTCTTCTGCGGCACTTTGCTTTGCACAACCTTATTGTTGTTTGAATTACCATTCCTGCAATTTTATGAAATATTTTGCAACATCTTTTGTAACAAAAATGGAAATTTCAAAAATTCATAAATATAAATGTTAGCCCTTAATTTCTTAAGATCTTCAACAACATCGTAATCTAATTTAGGACTAGCATTACTTTGTTTAGTTTCTACTGACTTAGATGGCTTTGGAAGTGAAGTTGCAGTGTCCTTAGCAGGAGGTTTGTTTGCGGTCTTGCTCCTAGTGTTGTAAGGGTGAACAGTCTCGAAATTCGCTTGGAAGATACTATCTGAGAGGTGTCCAAAGATGTTTGGAGAAGACTCTTCTTCTTGAGTTGTTTCCTGTTAGACTTCCTCTTGAGGAATATCAGGAGGGATCAAGTCATCCTGGGCTCCTAGAATTGTCTGGAGAGCACATTGCAAACTTTCTAGGTTTAAGCCTTTAGGGTTTGGATTAGGCTGGTTGTTTTGAAAAGGCTTTCGGAAAGGAGGTTTGTAGGGTCCTTTACTCGAAGAAGCTTCTTCAGTTGACCTTTTTAAATCAATAACTTGATTAGACAATTTTTGTACAACTTTGGTTAAATTTTCCAAATCAGAGTTTTCAGGTTGT
>ML778042.1:324728-342225 GCA_009831015.1 Picea engelmannii
ATAAACCTGTCATTCACAAACTGAATTAACAATTGTTATGTCTTTTATCTATTTGGAAGAGACAAGATATGGATAACAGTAATCAAAATTATATCATTTGCATTTGATTTAGATAGCTAAAGTAGTCATAAACCATAAGCAAAGTGATATACAAAACATAAAACAAAATATTGATATATTGAGAAGCTAAAGTTGTGACAAAACATCAATTCTGCTCCAGTCTGTATCAGAATTCCATATCCTTGTTCTCCCACGAATGAGGATTCTCATTATTACAAAAATCATAAGTACTTATAAGTCTCTTCACAAGGTAAAACTTCCTTGTGAATAATATCAAAATGTATTACATAATCTGGGAAAAATCCCCAAAATCTTCTAAACTAAGCAACTAAAAATGCAAGTGAAATCCTTGAGATATCCTCCAACTGCTCATAACCTCAATTGCAATTCGAATTTACCTACAATAGAACACAAATATCAAATTAGAAAGATATTTTAGTGACAAAACACAAAAAAAATGATCCTACAGACTTAGCTACAGAATCATCTGATTCTGTAGCTAGTCTAAAATAGCATATGGAATCAGATAGCAATCAAATAAAATCTTAAAAGAAATCAAATCCAATTTTATTTTATTTTAATCATCAAAACGAATTACTAATAATTCAATTGAAACTCTCATTCAAATTAAACAATATCAAAATGAATGCAATCGAAACAGAGTAAAGAATGCTCTGTTTTCAGTTACCATAAAACATGGTCAAATCTTGACAGGCCTGTTTCGTATCAAACGAAATCAAGTAGTGAATCAAATCGTATAATGATACGATGTAATCGTAATCAATACAACCATAATCGAACATAATCGTAATCATATAAGATATGATATGCCATAACAGAATTATAATCGATACAATTGAACACAAAATAGATTTGTTACAGCTGTAACAATATACATAGAGTTCATGTCGTTTCAGTCAAATACCGATATGGAAAGGCTGTTACGATACAATCAAAATGAAAAGTGTATAACAGTATTAACCATCTTTGCCATAGATTTAGATTGTTGGGCGTTACACAATCAAAATTCAATCAACATTGATAACCAGAAGCTGGGTAGCAATCAAATAAAATCGGGTTTGAATCAAATATAGAACAACTCGTCATCATGGGCATGATCATTTCTGTTTTACAAATCCATTCATAACCGAATATCCACTATCATTTCCATTCAAAAGAGAATAGGGTCGACGGGTCACAATGAATTGACTGGCTGGGACTTGCATGACTGTTACGATTTGAATCAATTCACGATTTGGATAAATATAAAACAAAACCTTTTTTAAACATAATCCAAACCGTATCCGAGCTTGGTCAAAGTCATATGTAAATAAAAGTGTAACATATAACCATCGTTTACCCATCATGTGCATCATAACCAATTCAGATCAAAACATAGATCGTGTTTCAAAATTTGAAATGCAAAACAGTTTGCACCTAAAATAGATGGAACAGAACATTCAATTGCAACCAATTTAAAACAATCAAATCCACATTATGATTAATAGGATCAAATCAAAACTAAAATGATAACGAAATTCGATTTATCAAAACGAAATTATATACAACAATGCATGCTTATGTGTCAACACCAGTCCATGCTGTAAACAGATCTTATGAATGTGTCATATATAAACAGGGGACAATCATACCGACAAGGTTGCTCGGGCTATGCCAATTTCGAATTAACAATTGCTGTAGCGGACTCGATGTTCTTGAATAGAATTGAACTTGTTGTTCGCTGTCTCTTGTCAGTGGGTTGCACCTTTGCATTGTGACTGGTGAGTTTCGCCACTTGGTCCTCCAGAGCATGAATTTTGGATTGCAACATCGGCACATCTAGTTAGTATATTTCCAACCACAAGCCACACTGATCGCATGGTGGAGCAGTTGGTTGAGCAGGAGAGGATTCCGACGAATCACCAAGGGTTCCACGAGGCATTTCAATGCCTGGAAAATCAGGATCATCCCACAAACAAGGTGCTAGGTTTTTGACAAAGTCGTATGAGGGTTTGTCACTCAGACCTTCCGAATAGGGAAACTCATTTGCAAGGAAACGTTCAATTTCCGAGTCAGAATCTTCACTGAGCACAATAGGGTCAGGGTTGACAGGTTCTTTTGGTTTGTTTCTTGCCATGTGAGAGATCAATCGAGCGTTTTTCTTGCCTATAGAATTGGCATTAGGTTTGGTCTTGGGATTTTTAGCCACTGGTTTAACATGCTGCACATCTATGGTCACAGAATTGGGTAGAACAATAGGTGGCTCGGGTAGAGGTTTGGGTAGCAGGGCACTATAAGGGACAGGGGGGATAGGTTTTCTTTCGCTCACCACATGTTTATCAACCTGTGGTGGGTTCGAGTCATCAAAATCATTACGTTTAAGGAAATTCTCCCAACAGTCACGACGTAACCCCAACTCATAAACCATAAGCATTTTAATTAACCCGAAATGGAAGAGGCTGGTATCAGCCTGGTTGCGTTTATACCTTTTAGCCATTTTAAACAAACTCCTATGCAGGTAGTGAGGCATGTTAAGTTCAAAACCCATGAAAACCATAAGTAGCCGAAGGTGATACATGAAAACAAAACCATACCTTCCCTCGCAGGTGATGAATTGCTTGATTACCAATAGCAAGTCATGCCAGCGTTGCTTCAGCATGTTTGCGGGCAAACCCTTGTCACAAGAATTAACCTTTCGTGACTGGAAGAGTAACATCCACGGGACATCTTCCAGCTTGCAATTTTTCGATCACTTATGTCCAGTAGCAGGTAGAATGGTAGCCAAAATAAGAAATCACTCATTAATCTCCAGCTGCACATCCCCAACCTTGACTCGACAACCATCGAAAGTTAACGCAAATTGCCGAGCCACACCATGGTTAAAGACATCAAACCTTCGGATGAACAGGAGCCATCCGAATTCTTCCAAGTCGTTGTAAGCACCATCAAACATTAACAATGCCTGGTTTCCATTGGGCTCATCCCTTACGACCAGAGCCATGGCGCGGGCATCATGGTAGGGTTTGGATCAAACACACAGGAGCATAATCGATAGGGCTAACAACTGCAAGCGCTCAAAGAGGAGGCAAATCAATAGGCACGTGCGAAGGTGGTGGGTTAGTTCACCGCCATGCAAAACATTAATGGCACAGTACATCACTGTTTAATCAATTACGACATCACTCAAACCACATTAATCGGTTAACACATGAATTTAAATGGTGGATAGTGATACGAAGGCACCATTGTATTGTTTGAAACTACGAACATTCAATATAGAATCAAACCAAAGTTAATACGCGCCATTAATCAATGTAAAACCAAAACCATATATCAATGTGCCATAGTATAATTCAAACCAAAGCAAATCCAAATGTTTCATCAACGCGCCAAGTGTATAATCAAACATTGCCATTCAATATGAAATCAAACTCAAACGTTACCATGCGCTTGTTGCACAATATAATCAAAGTCTTATAACATTGTGACCAATGACTTTATGAAATCGATAATCTTAGAGGTTAAGATAGTAAAAGTCACATTATATAAAACAAGATCATCCATGACCCTTATGAAATCAATTATAACTGATAACTTATCATGCTCAATGCCTTACCAAAAATCAAGTTGCGCAATGAAAGTGAAGATAGGTGAATGGACATGGTTCGAAAAATCATTCCAGCGACTTAATAGTAAACCAAAGTAAGTGCTTTTCAGAATATCAATGAGAAAGTCATGACAATCCAAATAACGACGGAAGAGTTTTCACGCTTTCAGTCGTGAAAACTAAATCGAAACCAATTTGAAAATGTCGCATGAAATAAAAAGAATGTCTACTTGCAAAATGCGACAATGACTTGACGTTCATGAGACAAAAGGTGTAGGCAGCTTATATGGCAATTGAAAAAATTGAATTGGCTACCAACAGGTACTTACAACTTGATTGAACCTTCAGTACTAGTTCAGAGCCAAATTCCTTGGGTTCCTCCAAATAAATTCAAGCATCAAATCAAGCAACGAGGCTCTTCCTTGGATAACTTAACAGGGATAGGAACAGACCTTGTAGTTATATAGAGAAAGGAAGGAACACTGGAAAAAGAGTTTCTAGGTATGGGATGCTACTAAGAGAATGAAGGGACTAAGGAAGATTGCTAAAATTTTCTAGCGCGATATTGCACCTTAGTTGTTCCCCCTCATCTATTCCCCAAATGGTGCATTTATACGATCCTTGAGAAGTTTAAGAGGGTGAATTCTATTTGATACATGATTAGGGAGGTTGTGAAACGAGCCTAACTGAAATCCATGCCTGAAAAAGTGCAAGCTAGGAAGGCATGAATGTCCACATGTTTCAGAAAGGAAACCCATGGACATAAGAAAAAGTCAAGTTTTTTAGGTGAATTTGATGAGGGAAGTTGGGATTTTTATTACAAACTATGGGAAGCGTTGGGTTATGTCACAAATGCATAGGTGTGGCAATTTGTGTTATAACAATATTGAATCACAAGACAATGCAAGGCATGGAAAGGAAAGAAAATGAAAGGGAAGAAAATGTAATACAAGGAAATGAAATGCATTTCATGGCATGTCATGACAAGGAAAGGCATGAAATGGAAAGGCAAGGCATGGAATGACATGAAATTCTAAGGAAATGCATGCCATGTCATGACATATCAAAGCAAGGAAAGGCAAGGAAATGCAAGGAAATGCAAGGCATGGCATGGAAAGGGAGGTCATGACATGGAAAAGAGAGGCATGCTAATGCAGACCCCCTGCCCTAAGGCTGAGATACACTCATGATCTTCACTAAAACCATGCCAAGGGTTAATTAAACCCTTTGTTTAAGCCACAAAGGACTTCGTGTTTCGGGAGTTGGAGAGTGCCGATGTATCCCATAGCTCTTGACAAATGCCGAAATGTGAATTGTCGATGAGGGTTGACCGCTCCAACACACACCACCTGTTGCCACTAAACTCGGCTTTTCGGGACTTGAGCGAACGACCCAACAATTGTTCCTCTTGCCTTATGATTCCTTGAATTTTGAAATGATGGAATGCCGAAATAGGCTCAATGTCCCATGGAATGCGTGATGGATGGACTTTCAGGACTCCGCATACCGGGAGTTCACAATTCTCGATCCCAATTCACTTGCCGCACCAATTCCTGAATTCCGAAATAGCAACCCTTTTTTGGGATTTCGTGTACCGGAAGTTTGAAACTCTCGGTTCCAAAAATCACTTGTCTCCTCTACTTCCCGGACCCTGAAATGCCAAAATGCCAAAATTCCACTCCGATGACACTTCGTGTTTCGTGACATCAGGGTTTTCAATGCAAAGCGCCCCGACTCCATGTCATCAGGATTTCTAAAATGTCGAACCCTGATATGCCGAAATGCCAATGTTTCACACCAAAGGCATGTCGCGTTTTGTGACTTTGGGATTTTCAATGTTAAAGTCCTCGTTCCTTGTCATCAATATTTCTGGTATGCTAAACCCCGAAATACCAAAATTTCACACTTGATTATCCCTTTCGCAAGCTGGGAGTTTGAGTGACCAAGGGTTTTGACCTGTACTCTGGACTTGCGAATCTCAAATCCACGAAATGATCTGATGGTTTAACAGACCACAATCAATGGTCCACGTTGATTCTTGATGTCAGGGTGATGGATTCACCCAACTCCTAACCACCTTACAACTCCTCTAGATCCTACGGTCCTCGCGACTTCGCGTGTTATCCATGGAGAATTATGACCACTAGATGCACTCCTCAATGACTCTTGTCCAAAGGACTCAGCGTTCTCCCTCCTGAACTTAACTTCTATGAGACGGTTTCAGCCTCCGTCTCCCTTTGAACACTTCAAATGTTAAATCCCTCCTAAGCTTTCATTGTTAAACTCAAGCTTCCAAAAGGATCCCTGCCCACACTCCTTGCGGAAAACCTTCAAATAACACCTGATTATTTGAGTCTCTGACCCTGTGCACTCCTTGCAACAGTGGTCCTTCAACCTTCCTTCTGGATTTATAAAATCCAAGGCTTCAATTGGCCTGCGCACACCTTGCATGACTCTATGCTTCACCTACACTTTAGGTGATATGATAATAATGATATCCCTCCTAATATTTCTGAGATAAAACTTATACCCTCATCAACGCACACCTTGCAGACATTCACTGCATTCCTTATAGGAATTCTCAGGAAGAGAAATAATTGAAATTCATTCTTCTCCTCTCTCAGACTTCAAAAATTCAACATGAAGTCACACATAACACAACATTGAAACAAATGCATAACAGAGAAACAAATCAACTGTAAACATACCATTCAACAAATGTAAATAGTAAGCATCATAACACCATGAAAATTGAGTCAAAGCTTCATATATTAACTCAAGTGCTCCTGTACACGGGTTCTTCTCTACAACTCTCTGCTTCAGCTCTCTATAGCTTATCAAATCTGAATGATGATAATAATACCATGATACAAGGGTGAGGGTCTCTATATCTGTTTTCCCTCCTGTGCTTCTAAACTGTCTAATCTATTAAATTAAATCTACCTACTTGCATTCATTATGCATAAATGACTTTACATACTATAGATGAGAGCAATGCTCAAGATCTGTTTACAACATATAGACTTAAGTGTAAGTACGCTTCCCTTAACTATTACATTAATGTCCATTCATTAATTTTTTAAAATATTTCAAAACATGCGTTGGTGCTTTTCCAGCTGTCTCCCTCTTTTACGTTGCTTGCTTAACTGGCTGCCTACGATGCTCCTGCATCATACTCCCTCGCTTGAAAATTTTCATGAACTCCTGTTCATGAGCTCTTGCACGGTCTGTCCGTGCCTATGAATTGCTGCTTCATCCTCCCAACTAGAATCTTCAAGTGTATGTCCCTTCCACTTGACCAAGTATTCAAAATACTCCTTTCTCCTGTTTTTCTGCTAATCCTCTTGTCAATTATGCTTTCCATCTGTGGCTTTTTAGCTACAGGCATTTGTTTTGTCCATTGAATTTCTTTCTTCTCATTTTCTGCTCCTACTTCTTCAACTTTGTAAGGGTACAAATCCGTGACATTGAATATCGGTGAGATTCCGACCCCATCGAGTAATTCAATCTCATATGCGTTTGTCCCAAATTTCCTTATGACCTTGCATGGTCCAATATTTTTCATCTTTAGTTTGTTATACGTTCTCCTTGGGAACCTTTCCTTCCTCAGATGTGAAAGAATCAGGTCACCAACTCCAAATTGAAGTTCTCGCCTGTGTTGATCTGCTCTCCACTTGTATTCTTGACTTGAACTCTGCAATCGCTCCTTAACTCGATTGTGAAGCTCCTTCATTCCTTTTGCAAAGTCCTTTGCACTAGCACTCCTGAATTCATTTTGTTCTGAATCTTTCAATTCAAAAAATCCTCTTGGTTGCATTCCATATACAATCTGGAATGGACTCTGCCCTGTGCTTCTATTGAGTGAATCATTGTAAGAAAATTCCGCCTGTGGCAGAATGTGATCCCATTGACTGTGGTGTTCAGTCACTAGGCTCCTTAGAAAATCTCCCAAGCTCTTGTTCATGACTTATGTCTGTCCATCCGTCTAAGGATGATATGCTGAGCTAAAAGAAAAACTTGTTCCCAACTTCTTCCATAAGGTCCTCCAGAAATTTCCTACGAACTTGGTATCTCAATCAAACACGATACTCCTTGGCAAGCCGTGATGTCTGACGACTTCCTTGAAAAACAGGTTCGCAATATGAGTTGCATTGCTTGTTTTCTGGCATGGTATTAAATGTGCCATCTTTGAAAATCTGTCGACTACCACAAATATCACATCTGCTTTGTGTCCTTGGCAGTCCCAATATGAAATCCATGCTCACTGCATCCCACGGCCTTTTAGGTATGGGCAATGGTTGGTATAACCCTGTGTTCTGCCTTTTTCCCTTCATGTGCTAACAAATTCTGCACCTGTCCACAAATTTCTTAACATCTCTCCTCATCCCTGGCCAAAAATATGAGCCATTCAACTTTGAGAATGTCTTGTCATGACTGAAATGTCCGACCAATCCTCCACTGTGTTTTTCCTTTAGCAAATTCTCCCTCATGGAGCATTTTGGAATACATAGTTGATTTCCCCTGAACAATAATCCATCTTGGATCATGTATTCAGTCCATTGGCTTCTGTCCCTAAGAATTGGATTCTCGGATTCCCTCATATGCCTCTTTAAAATCTGGGTCATCCCTGTACATATCTTTGAGGTTATCAAAACCCAAAGTCTTGACTCTGAATTCCTACATAAGCAAACATTTCCTGCTCAAAGCATCAACAACTTTGTTAGTAGTTCTAGAAATATGCTTGATCACAAAAGTAAAATTTTGCATGCATTCAACCCATTTAGCATGATTTTGGTTCAACTTCTCTTGTTGAGTCATGAATTGCAAAGCGTGATTATCGTTGTACAAAAAAAACTACTTGGGAACCAAATAATGTCTCCATTTTTTCAGTGCTTGTATGACTGCGTAGAATTCTTTGTCATATGTGGAGTACTTAATCTTCACTTCATTCAGTTTTTCGATGAAGTACGCGACCGGCCTATCATCTTGGCTCAAGACCACTCTAGTTGCAAATCCACTCACGTCACACCTGACCTGGATTGTGTTGCTAAAATCTAGCAAAACCAGAATTGGTTGCTCAGTGATCTTCTTCTTCAGCAGATTGAAACTCTTCTCTGCGTCCTCCATCCAGTGAAAATATTTGTGTCGTTTCTTCACCGTATCCATCATTGGTGTGCTAATTCCACTAAAGTTTCAGATGAATTTCCTGTAGAATCTAGCCAAACCATGGAAGCTTCATACTTCAAATATAGTCTTCGGCGATGGCCAATCCTTAATCGCCTTTATCTTTTCTAGATCCATTTTCATCTCATTTACAGAGATAAAAAAAACCAAATAAATGATTTCTATTCTCATGAATGACGATTTCTTCATATTAATCAGAAATTTCACTTGTTGTAATCTCCTCATTACTGCAACTAAATGCTTTAAGTGTTCTTCTTCTGTCTTGCTGAAAATTAATATATCGTCAAGATATACAATGACGAATTTCCCTATGAAATCCTTCAGGACTTCATTCATCAACCTCATGAAAGTACTGGGCACATTCGTTAAGACAAATGGCATGAAAATCCATTTATATAGCCCCTCATTCATCTTGAATGTTGTCTTATATTCATCACCTTCTCTCATTCGAATTTGATGATACCCTCTTTTCAAATCAATTTTTAAAAAACATTTTGCTCCACTCAAGCAATCCATCAAGTCATCCATCCTTGGTAATGGAAATTTGTATCTGATGGTAATATTATTGATTTCCCTTGAGTCTATACACATTCTCAAACCTCTGTCTTTCTTTGGGCTGAGCATTGTTGGAACAACGCATGGAGTCAAGCTTTCTCAAATCAATCCTTTGTCCATTAAGTCCTGTACCTGTCTCTTAACTTCTTCATTTTTCTGCGGCGTCAACCGATATGCTTCTTTAATCGGTAAGATGGATCCAGGTATAAGATTGATATGATGACTTATACTCTTGATAGGTGGCAACGAACAAGGTAGTTTGTCCACTACTATATCAACAAACTCTCCCAACAACTCTTGGATTTATTCTAGTAAATCATCTATCCTTGTACTGGTCAAAACAATTTTGGGCTTCCTGACCACAATAAATTGTGTGTATTCCTTCTTCTTAACCTCATCAAGAAGTTCCTTCCCACTCATGAGAAGTACAATGTTTCTCATTTCTGTTTTCACCTCCTTATCCTTAATTGGAAACAACATGTGAGTCCTACCATTTTTCTCCAGGGTGTATGTGTTCTTTCTTCCATCATGAACTATGTTTCTGTCATATTGCCATGGTCTACCCAGCAATATATGACAAACATCCATGGGAATGAAATCACATAATATTTCATCTTTATATCCTCCTATTTTAAATTCAACTAAACATTATTTAGTGACATTTACCTGATGTCCTTTTTGTAGCCACGAAACTCGATATGGGCTTGGATGTGCAACAATATCCATCTCTAGCTTTTCTACCATCTCTATAGATACGAGATTTTTTGTTCTACCATTGTCCACTATGACCTTGCATACCCTATCCTTAGTCTTGCAAGAAGTCTGAAACAAACTGTTTCTTTGGGCTGGGTTCTCTGCCTCCTTCTCTAGCTTCAAGAGAACTTTCCTCATCATTAAGGATCTTCTTCCCTCAGTGTCTTCTGCCTCAACATTACATCCTCGAGCTTTGGCAATGTGATTTTCACCACCATCTTTCTTCTTATCTGGACACTCATAGGATTTATGTCTGATTTTTCCACAGATGAAGCATTTCACTTCACCTCCTCTGCCTCTTCCTCTTCCTCTGGCTCAAGGAAAAGTATTTCTATCAACATATTGCCTTCCCTATGAGCGTCCCCCTCTCTTAGGTTGAGTTTGGGGTTTCTTTCCCTCTTCTTTAGGTCTCTGAGTTCTATCTTAGGCAATTGTTTTTCCTCTGGATTGACTTCTACCTCGGCCTCTTTGACCTTACTTCCGGCTCAACTTCTCTTCATATTTTAGAGCCATCTGATAAGCATCTTCCACAGTGTAATTGGTCATCATTCTCATCTCATCTTGAATGTCATATCGCAGACCATTCATGTACCTGGAAACTTTTTCATCATCGCTTTCTCGATGACCTGCTCTGATGTTTATCCTGTAGAATTCTTCAGTGTATTCTTTTACTGACATCAGATTCTATCTCAAATTCTGCATCCTTCGAAACATAGTGATTTGATAATCCTTGGGTATAAATTTGGATTTCATCTTTGCAACCATTCTATCCCAACTTTTGATTTTCTACTTGCCCTTGCACCATCTGTCAACCTGCAGTTCATCCCACCACAGTGTTGCATGCCCTTTAAGTCTAGTAATGGCATGTTTGACTTTCTTATCTTCCTCGACATCCTCATAGTCAAAGTATTTGTCTAGAGCTCTAATCCAGTCTAGAAGTTCTTCAACATCCAAGTTTCCTTCGTACACTGGAATGTACATTTTTGGTCTGGCACCTATCCTTGCAACAACCCTAAATAGGCGTTCTTCTGTAGCATCTTTGACTGCAACTTCTTCATTTTCATCTTCATTTCCACTTTCAGCTTCACTAATATCCCCAGTGTCAATTGTGTGCCTCTGTGTTGTTTCCATAGGATCAAGTCTGGCACGTAATTCACACATTTCTCTTTCCCTTGTTGGATCAGGTATTTTCCTCTCTCTTCTTCTCAACATTTCTCTTTCCTCTACTGGATTAGGTATTTGTTTGTCTCTTCTTCTTGGCAGCATGGTTGTAAAATTTCCTCCCTTCTCTCTGCTACAGAAAGAAAATAAATTGTTCTAGGCTCATATACCACTTTAACGCAAACCCCCTTCCCTTAGGCCGAGATTTGCTTAGGATCTTCACTAAAACCACACCAAGGGTTAATTAAACCCTTTGTTTAAGCCATAAAGGACTTTGGGTTTCAGGATTTGGAGAGTGTCGATGTATCCCACAGCTCTTGACCAATGTCAAAATGCGAATTGTCAACGAGGGCTGACCACTCCAACGCACACCATCTGTTGCCACTAAATTCAGCTTTTCGGGACTTGAGCAAATGAGCCAACAATCGTTCCTCTTGCCTTATGATTCCCGAATTCCGAAATGCTAGAATGCCGAAATAGGATCAATGTCCCATGGAATGCGCGATCGATGGCCTTTCGGGACTCTGCATACTGGGAGTTCACGATTCTCGATCCCAATTCACTTGCTGCACCAATTCCCAAATTATGAAATAGTGACCCTTTTTTGAGATTTCGCGTACCGGAAGTTTGAAACTATCGGTTCCAAAAATCACTTGTCTCCTCTACTTCCCATACCCTGAAATGTCGAAATGCCAAAATTCTACTTCAATGACACTTCGTGTTTAGTGACTTCGGGGTTTTCAATGCAAAGCTCCCTGGCTCCTTGACATCATGATTTCTGAAATGATGAACCCCGATATGCCGAAATGCCCATGTTTCACACCAAAGGCACGTCATGTTTCGTGACTTCGAGATTTTCAATGTTAAAGTCTCGGTTCCTTGTCATCAAGATTTCCGGTATGCCAAACCCCGAAATACCAAAATTTCACACTTGATTATCCCTTTCACGAGATGGGAGTTTGAGTGACCAAGGGTTTTGACTTGCACTCTGGACTTGCGAATCCCAAATCCCCAAAATGATCTGACGGCTTAATAGACCACGATCAATGGTCCACGTTGAATCTTGATGTTAGGGTGGCAGATTCACCCAACTCCTAACCACCTTACAACTCCTCTAGATCCTACAATCCTCGCGAATTCGCGAGTTTTCCATGGAGAATTTTGACCACTAGATGCACTCCTCAATGACTCCTGTCCAAAGGAATCGACGTTCTCCCTCTTGAACTTAACTTCTATGAGACGGTTTCAGCCTCCGTCTCCCTTTGAACACTTCAAAGGTTAAATCCCTCCTGATCTTTCACTATTAAACTCAAGCTTCCAAAAGGATCCCTACTCGCACTCCTTGTGGAAAACATTCAAATAACACCTGGTTATTTGAGTCTCCGACCCTGTGCACTCCTTGTAATAGTTATCCTTCAACCTTCCTTCTGGATTTATAAAATCCAAGGCTTCAATTGGCCTATGCACACCTTGCAAGGCTTTATGGTTCACCTGCACTTCAACTGATATGAGAATAACAATATCCCTCCTGAGATTTCTGAGATAAAACTCAGACCCTCGTCAATGCACACCTTGTGAATGTTCACTACACTCCTTGCAGGAATTCTCAGGAAGAGAAACAATTGAAACTCATTCTTCTCCTCTCTCAGACTTCAAACATTCAACATGAATTCACACATAACACATCATTGAAACAAATGCAGAATAGAGAAACAAATGAACTATAAACATACCATTCAACAAATGTAAACAATAAGCATCATAACACCATGAAAATTGAGTCAAAGCTTCATATATTAACTCAAGTTATCCTGTACATGGGTTCTTCTCTACAACTCTCTGCTTCAGATCTCTACAGATTATCAAATATGAATGATGATAATAAGACCATGATACAAGGGTGAGGGTGTCTATATCCATTTTCCCTCCTGCGCTTCTAAACTGTCTAATCTATTAAATTAAATCTACCTACTTGCATTCATTACGCATAAATTCCTTTACATACTATAGATGAGAGAAATGCTCAAGATCTGTTTACAACATCTAGACTTAAGTGTAAGTACGCTTCCCTTAACTATTACATTAATGTCCATTCATTAATTTTTTAAAACATTTCAAAATGTGCGATGGTGCTTTTCCAGCTGTCTCCCACTTTTACGTTGCTTGCTTGGCTAGTTGCTTATGATGCTCTTGCATCACCTGAAAAGGAAATACATGGCATGAAATGGAATGGAAAGGAAATTCATTTCATGGAACGAAAATATATAGCATGGAATGGCATGGAAAGGAAAGAAAAGACAAGCAAGGAAAGGAAATGCAAGGCAATGCAATTCTAGGAATGTCATGGCATTGCATGACAAGCAAACACATGGAATCAAAAGGAAAGACATGGAATAAAGAGTCAAGGAAAGGTAGGTAAATGAAAGGAAAGGGAGGTAAATGGAATGCAGGGAAATGCTATACATGACAAGGAAAGGCAAGGCATGGTAAGGAATGGCACATGAAGGTCTAGGTCTAGGTATGGAAAGGAAAGTTAAGGAAATTATAGGCATGGCAAGGAAAGGAAAGGAAAGGCATGACAAGGCAAGGAATGAAATGTCAAGTCAAGGAAAGGAAAGGAATGCCATGGCAAGGAAATACATGGAATGGAAATTCAAGGAAGGGCATGATATGGCAGGACAAGGAAAGGCAAGGAAACGTAAGGCAAGGAAATGAAAGGCGAATTCAAGGAAAGGGTAGGAAAGTGATGTAGGAGTATCACCATCAAGGACAAAGAGGCCGAGTGTGTAGGAAGAATTCGACACCTCAACGCACCAAAATTTCAATTCACATTAAACAGAAGCAGAGTAGGTTGTTGAGATATTTTGGAAATATCGTTTTTAAAATACGTTCTTTGTAAAATCGGGTCACCGCCTGAAAATGGGAGGATGTTGTAAATTATTACATGAATATAAGTTGTTACATATATGGAGTGTCATCTCTTATATATTAATAACTCACATTTATTGTAATAGGACTAAGTAGGTAACTGTTAAAACAACGATGGGATATAATTCAGATAAGATGAAGAAGAGCTCGAGAAGCCACTCCTTAGATAAGTTTTATGTATTGTGTTGTAAGAAAGGATAGAGTATGAGAAGTTAGATGTAGAGATTAGACATAGAGAGTTTGAAGACAATGAAGAACTGTGTAACTTGTGTAAATACTTCATGAATGAATAGAACAGACATAAATTGATCCAATTTCTTGGACAGTTCTCATTTCGGTGTGTATTTGAATGAATGATATGTTCTTTGTGTGTTTATTTCATTTTTATTATGTATGTTGTTCATAGTGGAGTATATGGAATTATGAAATATTAGATACGTTTCAATTGTTTCTCTTCTGAGAGCTCAGATGCAAGGAGTCCATATTGTTTGCAAGGTGTGCATCGACAGAGTCTAGATTTGACTTAGAGAAGCTTAGGAGGGATAAAGAAAATCTTAGACCGAGTGTTGCAAGGAGTGCATAGGTTCAAGAATAGACTAGGTGTCAAGAGGTCGGGACTGTGAAGTGCAAGGAGTGCGTAGTAAGATTTCTTTTGAAGAAATCTCTAATTCTGAACTTTGTCAAATATTCCAGGATCGCAAGGAGTGCGTCGGAGGTTGAAATCCTCAAGGGAATAAATATCAGAAGAGATAATGAAAAAGATTCAACAGAAAGGGAGAAATTTGCTGAGGGTTGTGAATTGAAGGTGGACATCCCTTGGGAGGAAGTCGGGGTAACTGACAGATCGTCAGATCTCGAGAAGGTGCAAGGAGGTTAAACCCTGAAGTCCTTCATACTTCGCGTATTCAGCATTTTTGTTTGTGATGGAGTCAAAACTCTGGAAGCTAAAAATCTAGAAGTCCATCTGGACCGTATATCCAGAGGAGGGTACATGGCAGCATATCGGAGAGTCCAGGACGTAAGAGATCCAGAAGATTTGCGAGAAGAAGAGTGAAAAATTCACGAATTCACGAAGAACGGAGTAGATATGGACCGTTATATAGGGAAGGACATGCGGCAGGAATCAATGTACTTTGGGAGAATAGAACTATGGAGGAAAATGAGAGGAGTGAAGCCAAAACTCCCAAGACTAAACTACCAAAGTAAATTGTGGCCATCGATTCGAGAGGGACACAGATTAGCAGATCATGGAATCTAGAAGTGCGTATTCCAGAGGAAAGGAAAGGACGTGTGGCAAGTGAATATTCACTCTAGAGAAAAGTACTATGGAGGAAAGTGAGGAGTGAAGGCATGAGAACTCCCGAAGGCCAGAGAACCAGAGTTCATCAAACCCTTCCATTGGAACAAGACGCGTAGCGAGAGATCTGTTACTTTAGAGGATTGATACTCCAGTAGAAAGAACACAGAGGAACATTGATGATAAGTCATCAGAATCTAGAGTCTTGAAGTAGATCACAACCATCGATCAAGAAGAGCATGTGGTGCTTGATCTGTAACTCTGGGTAAAGGTCACTGCGGAGAAAACGAGTGTTTGGAACACTAGAAACTCCCAAAGATGGAGTCCCGAAGTAAATCTTATTTGTTGACTATGAAAAGAGTGTGGGTCATAGATCTAGTCTGAGTGTGTATTCGGCAGTTCATAGTTTGACAAATTTTGAGTCAGGTGTGTCAAGAACACCTGCAGCCCAAAGACTAGAACTGAGAAGGGAACGGAGGTTTAATTCCATGGTTTCGACTAGGGTCACGTGGAGGACTCTGCAAGTACTCAGAGACTCCCAGAAAGGATATTTCGCACCTAAGGATAAGGACTTTGACCTATGGAGAAAATAGAAGAGGTTTAATGCGAACTTGTGAGATTTAGCTCTCGAAGTCAGTCGATCCTAGACTGGGAGGTCGCGCAACCCTGAGGGAGCATAGGGGGTATGCATCAAGTGGTATCATAGCATGATTTTGTTTGCATATAGAAGACAAAGGAGACAAAGGAGAAGGTTTGATACCATGAAGTGTTATTAAATCATGACTTAGATTGTAGAAAACAGGAAAAGGTCAAGGAGTTTTGTTTGATAGCATCAAGTCAGAAAAAAAGGAAATCAAATTAGTGGAATCATGCCACCTAGAAGTCATAGAGAGAATCTAGAAATGGAAGAAGAAATGAGGTGAATCAGAAAGAGATTGGAC
Organism: Picea engelmannii; assembly: GCA_009831015.1. Classification (NCBI taxonomy): domain Eukaryota; kingdom Viridiplantae; phylum Streptophyta; class Pinopsida; order Pinales; family Pinaceae; genus Picea; species Picea engelmannii. The sequence continues at coordinate 341,215 of ML778042.1, forward strand.
CCCACGGTAACAACACAGAGGAGAGCACCAGATGCTCGTGACGTCAACGAACCTGAAAGTTAATAGGTATAATAAGTAGTTTCCATAGAAGGAGAACCTGTGAAATAACGATTGCTAAGAGTTGTTTCGAGAATAGGAGCCAGAGAAAAAACAGAAGTCCCGATGTATGAAGGAAATTTGGAAGTTGAAGAATTGTTAGATTGGGTCCGTACGATGGATAAATACTTAAATTATGAAGAGATCAAAGAAGAAAATAAAGTGAAGCATGTGATAACCAGGTTGAAGGGTCATGCAGCGTTATGGTCGGATGAACTACAAGATGATTGCAGATGAACATGTAAGCAACAAATCAAAAGTTGGGATAGGATGGTAGCTAATATGAAAGAGAAATTTATCCCTAAAGACTATCAGATAAATCTATTCAGAAAGTTATGGAACCTGAGATGGAAAAATTTATCAGTGAAAGAATACACTGAAGAATTCTATAGAATGAATATCATGGCTGGACAAAAGGAAAATGATGATGAAAAAAAAACCAGGTGCATAAATGGGTTGAGATACGAGATACAAGAGGACATCAACATGATGTCTGTTGGCACAATCGAGGATGCTTATCAAGTAGTCTTGAAAGATGAAAAAAAGTTGGGCATAAAACAAGGCCAAAAAAACATGGGAGGAATTCCAAGAAGAGACAAGGGAACTTATCGAGAGAAGTTCCATAAGTCAAAGAAAGAGGTTGGTGTTTATGGATAAATTCGTGAGTGCGGACACAAACCAATCTCCCCAGATCCACCTGGATCTGGAACAAACCGTGACAGAATACTACTCTTTCCCTAGATCTAGATATTGAATGAACTAAGAGAAATGAATGGTGGACATACCTTATGAACACTCTCCTTTAATCTCTGTTGTTCCTTGCTCTGCTCCGATGCTCTTGTGTCATTCCAATCACAACAACACAAACCAATCACAGCAAAGGCATTAATATATTCAATACCTAATCTATACATG
>ML778042.1:355276-365721 GCA_009831015.1 Picea engelmannii
ATAAGTATTATCCACTACAAGCCAACACCCTGCATTTTTGCAAAGTTCAGATATTCTCCGCAGAAGAGGATTATTATTGCATTTATAGTTGAATTCTTCGCTCATTTGTGGTTTTGGAAGCACTTCATGATTTCTGTATACAACAGAACATATATGTTAACAGAATATGAATAGCACAGAAAGACTGCCATTTTCTTAACAAAATACTTCAGGAGAGTAAACAATATCTTCAAGAACCAACAAGAAAATGTTATAAATACGGATCCCAACATCCCCCCATGCCTAGCCTTTTGCATGTCCTCATGCAAACGAATTCACCTCTTTAACATTGACATGGTAATAGAATGTTAACAGTGCCAAGAAATTTCCATCTTGATTAATCGGAACTGTTGAGAAGAACCCCTATATTTTGAGCATATGCTGTCAACTCATTCATTCATCATTTAGTTGGAAAATCTTCAATCACTTTTTATTTCAGATGATGCTTTTTTATTGCAGCAAACATAAACTATTCAAAGGTGCTATCTTTTATTCACTATCCTACCTACCTACTTAAAGAAATGAAACATTTCTTTAAGTATAGGCAAATAACCAATGTAGCCACTGTCTTAGCAGAATCAATAATGAATTCATGCCCTTTGATAGAAGATATAGATGTATAATTACCAAGGCATGCTGAGCAAGCAACGTCGGTCGCTTGATTTCCAAGATTTGCTGAAGAAGAAGAGCATCTGAAGGCTGTAGAACAAATTGAAACCAATGTTCAATATGATTATGCATACCATGTTCTGTTGCTGCTGGAGTTTCTAATTGGTCATTGTTCTCTGTAGGCTGGCAAAGGTGTTCACATAGAACCACTGAATCAACTGTTTCCTCCTCCATCTCTTGAGCTGCAGAGATCTCTTCAAGTTCCTGCAAGATGCATGAAAGTTCCTGCAACAATCTCTTCTTCCGTTCATTTAATCTTGAATCCATTAGTCAATTTTTGTTATTTTTTTTCTTTTGTTGTAGGTGGTTTGCTAAAAACTTTGAAAGTCACATCAACTGATAATAATTATGAAACCCACACTAGCTTGAAATAAAATGAAATGCACTCTCGCTGAATGGAAATTTTCTTCTACTGAATCAAATGCACACCCTCTTATACTGATGAACTCAACTGCTGAATCAAATCTAATACTGCTGAAATCAAGACTTTGCTGCTGTTGAATAAAATCTACTAAAATGAAAACCTCTTTGTTGCCGAATGTAATCTAACACTGTTGAAATGAACCACTTGCACACTAATGAATTTGAAAGCACTCTTTACTTCTAAATAAATACTTGCAGAAATCAAATCTACTTGGCAAAACTTCGGAGCCCACTCTCCAATCCTTTTTAGTACCTCCCCGGCAATGACGCCAAAATGTCGAGCTGAATATATAACATATGAATCAAAATTTAATTGTCAACCCGGGAAGGTAGACTTAGAGGAACTAGCACAAGAAATGCAGGGTTAAAGAGGGGGTTTAAAGGATGCCAAACTAATCTCTGAACTGCTAAAAGAAACTTGCTGGAAGAAGCTACTGTACTTTACTTTGTTCTGCACTACTCTGTACTAACTTCATAAAACTGTTCTGTATATGCATGTAAAAGGTCTATTGCACACTGATGACTGAAAACAATTAATTTTCTGCTACTTATTACTCCACACAACTCAACAACCTTCTATTTTATAATGCAATGAAACTCTCTATTGTAATCAAATGAAACTTCCCTATCTCATGAGATATCTAGGCTAGTTCTTGAATGTTAAGCAGTCTGAACATGAAAACTGAGAAAATGAAATGGTTGAAAAGATAACTTCTAAACTTGAATCTTGAAATGCTAAACCCTCTGTTGCAATCAAATGAAATGCTATTTCTGTTCTATTAAACCAATGAAAAACTGACAATGTAGAGTGGAATCGAATCTTTGCTGAAAGATGATGTTCAAATATGGAGATGGAGTCTACTGTAAATGCAATATACACAACTCTGTTTCCATCGAAGGGGGCCCTTCCTTCTCTGTCAACAAACCGTTCTTTAAATCAACGCATACTGGAAAACAAATAGCTTACAACAAACTTGCAAATAACAGAAGTCGAATTAATGAAACTCTTAACTATTTTATTGAAAATAAGAACAATACAAGTGCTTGGAGATTCGATCTTTGTTCCATTCTTCTATCTAATCTATGCTCCGTCTATCTCCTCCCATTTCTCGAGCATAGCAGCTCTGTATATAACGTTTCAGATCACCCACAATGCATGGCTTTGCGCCCTAGATAAACAAGTAGTTACAAAACGGTTTTAGGAGTACCACCGGGGAATGAGACACGTTTTACATAACCAATCGATTTAAGATTGCCTTTACCCATTTCATGAGATTACATATACTTGAAAAACGGTTTTCTTCCCTGTGTTATACATACAAAATCTGTATATGTGAAGTGGCATAGAAAAATACTTGATGCCAACTGTTGAGTGCTCGTTGAGAACCAACGATTCAAAGTCCAGCACACATGTTTCGATTTAGTAGCATCATGCTTAACAAACAGTTTTCCCCCCTGTGTTATACATGCATGGATTTATGAAGTGGCACAGAAACACATGTCACCAACTATTATGTCAATGAAAAGTCCAACTATAGTGATTCCTCTTCAAATCGCAGAGCACTCTGTTTAGCTGTTCAGAGTCAAACTTATCTTGGTTTTTATAATGGATGGCATTTTTCATATTGTCCAATAACCCCAGAAACTGAAGTAAATGATGACCTTAACAATTTTCATTATAAGATACACATCTTGAATAATATTGTCGAGATCTTTCTACCTGGAAAATTAAGAAGAAAGCATTCCCTTGGACCAAATGAAACAGGAACATACCCCGGTCCTCCACTAGCACTACCAGGGATAACAATAACCCCATATCTTTTTGCAAGCCATTTAACAACTTCAACATCATCATAAGAACCACTTGGTAACTTTTCCCAGAGATAAATTGCTCCTTGTCCGCCCTTTACAGCATTTGCACCAAGAGGTGACAGTGCATCCAAAATTATATCTTTGTTTAACTTTTGAACCCTTTCCTTCACCCATTCAGGGCCAAGCTCCAGTGAATACAGAGCAAGCTTTTGTCCAATGATTGAAGCACATATTGGGATATTATCTTGTGTTTTGAGAAGTTGTGCTCCAAAGCCCTCGACTTTAGAAGGATATGCTATATATCCAATTCGCCAGCCCATCATACCATAAGCTTTAGAAAAAGAGAATACATTGATAATGTGTGGAGCCTCTACACAAGTATGTTTCAACCCATCATACATAAAATACTCATAAGTATTATCCACTACAAGCCAACACCCTGCATTTTTGCAAAGTTCATATATTCTCTGCAGAAGAGGATTATTATTGCATTTATAGTTGAATTCTTCGCTCATTTGTGGTTTTGGAAGCACTTCATGATTTATGTATACAACGGAACATATATGTTAACAGAATATGAATAGCACAGAAAGAATGCCATTTGATTAACAAAAGACTTCAGGAGAGTAAACAATATCTTCAAGACCCAGCAAGAAAATGTTATAAATCCGGAGCCCAATAGCTACAAGAAAATAATCAAATGTACAAGAACAAAATTGATTAGAAAAGAAGAGAAGTTCAATTTGAAGTTCAAGATGAGTTTTTAGCTCATTTGAGAAAGGAAAGGTTTCCAAGGGGAACATATAACAAGTTGAAGATGAAGAAGATAGGACCATGCAACATCCTCAAAAAAATTGCAGCCAATTCTTATGAGATTCAATTGCCAGGCAATGTTGGGATATCACCGATATTCAATGTTGCAGGTCTGTATCCTTACGGGGGCTTGTTGGCAGCCAATTCACCTTTGCATACTGTCCTTATAAGCTGCCTACACCAGTTTTTTTTTGCAACCCTTGATTTTCGTCGCAATCTTTGAATAAAACGACACTATTGCTTTATATGCATTTGCCCACTTGCCCTTGTTCCTGTTTTCACAACTGCAAGCGTGAAAACTTTGATTTCGAAGTCATATTAAAAATGTCACTGGATTGTTATGATCATTCTCGTCTATATGCTCATTGCATTTCCAATTTACTTATCATTATACAGTTGAGAAGACTCCAAGATTCTTTTCTCATTTGGCATTTCTGTTGTTAATATGATTTCAATTTTTATGAGATTGTGATGATTTGATAAGGAGTATGATCCAATCGTTGATTTATTGGTGGCTTGATGTTTGATCGAATTTGTGATGCATTGGTGGTTTGATTTCTATAGTTTTTAATCGATTCCCTTGACACATTGGTTTCATGAAAATAATTGGCGTTGTGGTTAGACCCTTGGTATAAATCTTTTCACATAACACATGTTTCATATGATCGGACCCTTGGTGTGATTTCGATTCATTTGTTTGGTTTTAAAGCTATGATAAAAATTTACTCGTGCAAATGTTTGGTCGATTTACCATAAGGTTTCATTGATTGAATGGCATGGTTTTTAACATATGCATAGTGGTTTGAACGTTATATGCGCCGATGGTTGTACTATAGGATATGACTATTGTGCATGGGCTAAACTAGCTCCACCACCTTCGCACGTTCTGTCATTAATGTTTCCCCCCTACCTCGGTTCACCCTTGCTAGTTTTCGGGTAAGTCTGTGAGCGTTCTGCCCCTATGTATGTTGTGTTCGAACCCTAGCCTGTGCACCCTGCTCACTGTGTGCTCCTATCTATGGCACCAGTGGTGCGCATAGAGCCAAATGGTAACCAAGCTTTGTTACTATTCGATAATGCTCGAAAGGATTTAGAAGACAGTGGTTGGATCGTGTTTATATAGAGGTTCGAGGGTTTCAACCTTTTGGTTGCCCAACAATTTGCCCTCACCTTTGACGGGTACAGGGATAAAGTAGGTGACATATAGCTTGAACTCAACGAAGAATTCATAAGCTCTGCTACAGGACTGGCAGCTACAGGCCAACGATGGTTTAAAAACTCCAAAGTTGATGAGGTGCCATGGCCATTACTATTTGTATCAAGGAAGGTTGTCTCCTGTGATAAAGGTATGCCTATTTCCACCCTCAAACCCAGGTGGCATGATCTTTTGGTGATTGTGAAACAATTTGTGACCTGTGAAGGTCGGTATGGCTTAGTATTTTTGTATCACCTTAGGCTGTTGATGAATTTCATGGGCTAGCTTTTGAACATGCCATTTTACTTCTTGCGTAGTCTTTACAAGATGGCTAAGAGATTCAAACTCGAGAAGGCTGATAGCAGCCTGTTTCACCACGACTTAATTAGACTCATCATCGTCCACCATTTAAACCTTCATGGCGATAATTGACAAGCCTTTCTATCCAGAAATGTCTTTGGTAATCCAGAGTCTGTCCAAATAGACAAGGCTGTGGTTAGTGAGACTATGGTCGGGCCACCCATGCCATTCCATATCCTTTTACCCCCTGCCAAACACTCGTTTCTCCCTGACATCGACCTACCTGACATCATAACAGACAAGACTTAGGTTGTTAAGAATCCTGGGAGTAAGAAAGTCAAGGGTAATCCTACTGTCGACAGAAGGGGTAAGAAAAATGCTCGATTGATATCGAGACTTGCCCAGAATAAACCTAAGCCAAACTCCGACCAAAAACCCATAGTTCTGAGTGAGGAATCAGACTCCAATATCGAGCGTTTCCTAGCAGAAGAATACCCCTATTCCCATGGCCTATGCTCCTAGCAACCCTATGACTATGTCTCTAATTTACCCCCGTGCCTAAAGGACAATCCTAACTACCCAGGAATCAAGCTACATAATGAAACCCCTTGTGATTTAAACAAACCCTCGCCTGTTCTGTCAAATCCCGAGCAATCATCATGCATCCAATGTAGTGTGTGGCTAGAGCGTTATTACTCCAACATTCCCTTGTTGCAGTCAAAGATCAAATCGTTAGAGGACCAAGTTACAGTGCTGACAAGAGAAAGAAACAAGTTTCAAGCTAATGACAAGAAACAAAAAACTGTTGGTTTGATTGTCTTCAGGAATGTCGAATCGGCAACAACCTTCGTCAATTCCAAATTATCATAATCGAAGCCGTTTCTTATTATCCAGGTATGAATTTCAATATGATTTTTTCTTTGTAAGTTTGTTTGAATTATTGCAACATATTCGATTTTGCTTCCAAATTAGCTCTGTTCATTTTAACACATTTCAAATGATTCTGTTATAGTTTAAACGATTATGTTGTGGATCCTGTACAGTAGATTCATTTTGCTAAAATTAAACGTAGATATGATTTGGTTACATGATTTTGTCGTGCCCAGCTTAGTATAAGCAATTGATTGGTTTTTCATTCTGTTTGGCTTGTTTTTGAATCAATTCTGTTCGTCTGATTTAGGACAGTCAATTTGGATTGATTTTTATTAGTTTCGTTTGCTTCTAATAGACTCAAAACAACTATGTGGATTTTGATTTACCAGGAACGACCATGTTTTGTATGGAATCTATATTTTCATTTGGATTTTGATTACATTCGACCTGTGAAAAAGATCTATTTGCTAGAATCATGAAGCTGTGTTGATTGATACGATTTTACATAACGATTATGTCGTCTCCAAACTATTTCGATTCGTTTCTTTTTTATTCGATTTGCAAATGATTGCTGCGTGTCTTGAGTTAGCATGATTGCTTGTATGAGTTGGATTGGTATCGAAAATAGATTTGATGCTGCTCTGTTGGTTTGGATTTTCAAAAACGATTTTGTCAAGCTCGGATCGACATATTTTGTCTCTGTTGAATTCGTATGAAAAACTTGGCTAATAGTTCATTTTGAAATTGATTCAAGTGATGATTTCATGGGTTCCCCAACTATCAATCAATTTTGTCTGCTCTCAATTGACAATAACAAATGCTTGACAAATCCCACATATCCTGTTATCAATTGATTAATTCAATTACGATTTCATTTGTTTCAATTTGCATACAAGTTTTGGTTTGACTCGCTCTGTTTGGAATTAGTGATTAAAGATTTGGTTGAATGAGTCGAATATAATTCTTTAAGATTTGAATTAGTTTTGAAATGATTCTGTGTTCAATTTAGACCAGCTACAAAATCGCAAGATTCTGTAGCTAGTCTTAAAATTAGATTTTTGTCAATTTTATCAATAAAATATCCTCTAATATTGTCTATTCTTGTCCTCTTTCAGGTGCATACGAATTACAATGATCAATTGGGCATGTTGTAGCAGTTAGGAGATACTTTGGATATGGTTTTGTTTTAGGATGTTAGCTTGAGTTAGAAACTTGGGATATTATCCCCATATTTGTGTAAACTGTTTTGATAATTCCCACAAGGATGTTTTACCCTGTGGGAAGTCTTTAAATACTCGTCATTTTTTGTAATAAACCCATCATCATCACTGTGGAGAGAACCAAGCTATGGATTTATGATTCAGATTGAGACGAAAGTTGATGTCTTGTAACAGCTTTCGCTTTCAATATATCAAACTTTTGTTTCAGGTTTTGCATATCAGTTTGCAATTAATTATCGACTACTTTAGCTATCATAATCTATTGCATGTTGATGTGACGTGATTTATATGTTGTCCATATATGATCTCTCTTATTTTAAAAAATACAACAATTACTTTGTTTCGGTTTAATGAATTACAGGTTTACCTTTTTCATTAATTGAATTGTTTTGCACAAATTGTTGCATACAGATTTATCTAATTGTGATGGTTTGTAAATTATAAGATTGCTGTAAATTTTTATGTCTTGTTTGTCCTGTTATTTATATTTGAATAGCACAACATATTTCATTTACAAGAAGCTCGTGGAGAATCTGGTGCAGGTTTCCTCCCACCAAACAGCTGAATCAACCATCATACACAGGACAAACCTGAAGCGTTACTTCAGGTCAGTTTGTTATTTATTATTTAATAGTTAGTTTATTAGTGTCATATAAGTAGTTTAGTTATATATATATATATATATATATATATATATATATATATATAGTTTAGATTCATAGTTAGAGTTATTATTTTAGTTGCTTAGTTTAGATAGTTTTATTCTATTTCTTTTTCGTAAAATTATAAAAATAAAAAAAACAATAGTTTCGCTGTCATAGGACAGATTACAAATGAGTTTTGCAGGTTTTAATTTAAATCTGTAATTTGTAATTATTGTACATTTGTAATTGAATTTGATTCTGTTGGTAATTCAACATTTGATTTTATAGAATTATAGTTGTACAGTTTAGGTATTAAATTGTATATAATAGTTTAGATTTGTTTATTAGTTTGTTTTAATTGTTATTTTTTTGTCATTTAGATTAGTTGATTTAGAGTAGTTTTCTTTTGTTTTCTTAGGACTTAGATCGGATAACAGAGCCGCTAAACCCGTCAGGGTGGGTTATCCCAAATGGCTTGGGTTATTTAGACAACCCTGGACCGGATCCACTCTTCCAGTTGATGGATGGTCAATTTCGCCTGTCAACAGGGCTATGATGCAGGAGAACTAGTGTTGGTTGTGGAGCCTGATTATCTTCCTGATTCAAAGGTCTTTTACTTTCAGCCATGTTTATACCCATGAAGTATTTACACCGTAGAAGTATGTACACTCTTCCACGCGGGGGAGTGCAGAGGGGGGGTACCCTCTCTGCGGGGTCCGGGGAGGCTATCCCCCGGGCTGGGGGGTCTGGGGGCAAGTGGCCTCCCAGAGGAAAAATTGCCTTGTAAATGTATATTGTAATTTCATTGTAAATATGGACCATTCATTATAAGGTCGCAGATCTAACGATAGAGATTATGTTAGGGTTTTTTTCCCTATAAGGAAAATCTCTTTTATGAGGGAAATGTATTGTGGCTATGGTTGATGACGAATATTGTATTACGATATAGGATACTGTGAGAGAAAGAAGAGGAAGTTACAGCGGATTTGTTGTAGGTTGTATCCCTTCATATGCTGGATAATAATAAAGGAAGGAACTGGTAATTTCTCTGGTGGACATAGCCCACACTGGGTGAACCACATAAATCTGTGTCTCTATTGTATTGTGTATCTTCTATGTTTTGTTTCCGCATTTGTTTTATTTTATTTCTCCATGGTCCTGTTTTTCTAACAACTGGTATCAGAGAGAAAGGTAACTTGCAGGAAAGGAGGGTTCCTGGTTCGAGTGGGAGCAATGTCGAAAGATGGAAAGTTTAAGGTCGAGAAATTTAGCGGCCAAAACTAACAGTTATGGAAGATGCAGATGGAAGACTATTTATATCAGAAGGATCTATTCCTACCATTGGGCAAAATAGAAAAGAAGCCAACAACTATGAAGGATGAAGAATGGGCATTTATTGATAGAAAGACTCTAGGAACGATATGGCTGAGCTTGGCAGCGTCGGTGGCTTTCAATCTTTCCAAAGAAAAGACAACGAAGGGTTTGATGGACGCATTGGCCAAATTGTATGAAAAAGCCTCGGCGTCCAATAAGGTATTTTTAATTAAGAGATTATTTAATATGAAAATGTCGAAAGGTGGGTCTGTTGCAGATCATTAAATGATTTTAATACGGTTACTAATCAATTAAGTTCTATAAAAGTGGACTTTGATGATGAGGTCAGGGCTCTTCTAATCTTGTGCTCATTGCCAGAAAGCTGGAACGGCTTGGTCATGGTTGTAAGTAACTCTGCCTCTGGTTCAAATACTTTAAAATTTGATGATGTTGTTGGTGTTATCCTTAGTGAGGAAATGCGATGGAAAATCATAGGTGAGACATCAGGAAATGCATTGAACATGGAGAACATGGGAAGACAAAAGGATAGAGGAAAGGGTTTTGGGAACCATGGGAATTATAGGAAGGGAAGATCCAAATCTAGACTTGGAAAGATAGAGTGCTGGAATTGTGCGAAGAAAGGACATCTGAAGAAAGACTACAGAGCTCCAAAGAAACAAAGAGATGGACAACATGAGAGAAATCAGGAAGAAAATGTAACAGGTGATGTGTTACAAGATGCTTTGATTCTTTCTGTAGATAATATTTTTGAGTCTTGGGTAGTAGATTCAGGGGCTTCATTCCATGCCACACCCTGTAGGAAACATTTTCTAGATTATGTTCAAGGTGATTTTGGACAGGTTCATTTGGGTGACGATGCACCATGCAAAATTGTTGGAATGGGAAAGGTAAAAATAAATAAACGCAATGGAAATCAATGGTTGTTGAAAGAGGTAAGACATGTTCCAGATTTAAGGAAAAATCTAATTTCAACAAAGCGGTTGGAAAGTGAAGGTTGTATATCCATATTTACAGATAAGACGTGGAAGGTCATCAAAGGATCATTGGTGATAGAGAAAGGAGAGAAGGTAGGTACATTGTATTTATGTACTGGTAATACTGACTCTTCTATCTCTTTAGCTT